>CABIKL010003583.1:0-10743 GCA_902196195.1 Aptinothrips rufus | reverse complement strand
AAATTCTTGCAACATTTTGTCGGATTTCTGCTGGTAATATCTGGTAATACTTGGTAATCCGGTAGTACGGTGTACACGAGAATAACGAGTGGCAGCCCCTCGGCGACAGGCATCGTTTAGATGTGGCTGTCACGGCTTCAAATCTTGTCCACTTCGAACATCTTGTCTCTTGGTGTCTCTGTCGCCCTTATTGCTGATCTCGCGAGTTTCGCTGTCCAGTTATCAATGTGTATGCTGTGCCTCCCGGCTAGGAGGGGGTGGGGGGGTGGGGGCGCCTTGCGTCCTGTCCGGCAGGGGCTGTGCCCGGTGTGAATGGCTCCCCGGGGGGCGGGGCGGGGCGGGGCGGTATAAGCGTCCTGTCTCCCACGCAATGTTTGGTCCACGTCGCACCGCCACCGCGCGGTCGCGGTCCTGGCCAGTAGAGAGAGAGAGAGAGAGAGGGGGTGAAAGGAGGACCGGACGTCACAGGGAAATCCTGATGGGCGCGGGTGCCAGCTGCTCAGGGCTCGGCTCAGGGTCTCCCGGGCCATGCGTTGCTTGCTCCGTGGAACCCCTACGCTGTCCACCTACTTCTTCGAACTCATGCATTCTCTTCAAAATGCATTCAGCCGACTTGTTTGCTTTTTATTGCTGCCGGATTGAAACTTTTGATGCCTCAAAACGCTTTTAGAATCATCCCCATCCCCTGAAATTCAAATTTATAAAATCTATGATTTGATGCAATTTATGGTTTAGACCCACCTCAAATCCTAAGTTTTAAGAGTTCATCCGGCTGACCACATGCCCGAAGATACGAGCGGCTGGAGATGGGCGCACCCCGACCCCGACGCGACGCGCCCCCACACCGGGCTACACCGGGCCGCGTCAGCTAGTGCTGAGCATGCCTAGATACACCTGAGCCTATTGCGCGCCTGGGTCACCACCGGGCATGGCTTGGGAAGTCAGGAGAGACAGCTAGATCAGTTTAAAGACCTGGATATTGGGGGAAGAAGCGAGACGGCTGTCCCGCCTAGTGCGCCATCTTGACTATGACTGGAGAGACAACTGCTTCGATTGACGCGCCAGCCCAGTATGACAATTCAAGGTTTAGTATAAGAAATTACGCGCATCGCTTTTATTTGCCCAGTGCCTAGGTCTTCAGGTCAGGTCAGGTCGTTTTCTCAACCGCTGTGCTGCCTAGCTGGCCTGTGGACAGTGGCAGCTGGCAGCGATGGCTGCCCCGCCCCGCCCCGCCCCGCCCCTCTCCTTGCCGCGGTTATATTTGTCTGCGGGGAAGCAACATCTATGCAGCGACATCGCGGCTTTGCAAGGGATTCCTTGACTGCCATGAGTTGCCTCGCGGCTCGCTCTGTTGTTCAGGAGCTGCTCATGTTGACAGATACACTTTTAAAAAAAATGAAGAACCAGATTTGGTGTGCCATACCCGAAAAACAGGGGTAAAGTGTCAGAATTTTTGGGGCTCGTTTTTAGGTTTATGTAAAACTGCATTTTAGAGTGTAGTGACCATTTTGATATAGCTCTCAAACTGACCCAAAAAAATTTGGAAACTTGCAATTTTTTCTTCCCTGCTTCTCAGAAGGGTTCTCCAAAAGAGGGAATTTATTTTTTTTACAGCTTAGTCCTCGGTCTATGATGTTAGGGTGACAGTAGACTGTCAAGCTGCTAATTGAAACCCACTTCCCTGCCCTGCCTCTCTTTGAAGCCCTTCCTTTCATACCCCCTTGACTAATTATGGACGTCTTGTTCTGGCAAATGCTGGATTGTTCATTTTTAAGACAATGAACCATCATTTTGACAGATTGGCAAAGCAATACATAGAGATTGTCACACTGCATTTGCCTTCTCTTTTAATTTTTTGAAAATTATGGTTTCAGATTGTTATGGAGTATTGTGGAGCAGGATCAGTATCGGATATCATGAGACTAAGAAAGAAGACCCTTACAGAAGATGAAATCGCCACAATTCTGTCAGATACTTTGAAAGGTTTGGAATACTTGCATTTACGGCGCAAGATTCACAGGGACATCAAGGCAGGTAATATCCTGCTCAACACAGAAGGTCATGCAAAACTTGCAGATTTTGGTGTTGCAGGACAACTAACAGTAAGTGAAGTGCTTTTATTTCTTTTAAATATAATATCTGAACTTGTGCTTGTTATGTAATGTTAACAAATTTTTCTAAAGAAAGAGTAGCATGTGCCTCATTGTCTTTTAGGTAAATTATTGTGGTTTTATGGTAAATTAATTGTTTCTGAATTTTTGTAGGATACAATGGCAAAAAGGAATACAGTCATAGGAACTCCTTTCTGGATGGCACCAGAAGTGATTCAAGAAATTGGTTATGACTGTATGGCAGATATGTGGAGTTTAGGTAAAAATAATTTTTCGCTTTATGGATGTTTTCTTTATTATGCAAGAATAGGTTGATTTAACAATCCATGTTGTTTTGCTAACAGGCATTACTGGCCTTGAAATGGCAGAAGGAAAACCACCGTATGGTGATATTCATCCCATGCGAGCGATATTCATGATTCCTACTAAACCACCTCCATCATTCAGAAAACCAGATCAGTGGTCTCCAGAGTTTATTGACTTTGTCAGTCGCTGTTTAGTTAAAAACCCAGAGGAGAGAGCTACAGCAAGTGAATTATTGCAGCATCAGTTTATTGGTATGCTGTAAGCTTATGATCAATTTTCATACAGTGTAGCTTTTATCTTTTATAATATAAATAATTCATTCCCCAATCACAAAATTGGAGTCAATGTTTCTTCCTGGACTGTATCGATTTCTTTCTTTTCAGGTAATGCAAAACCACCAACCATACTGAGTCAAATGATAGCAGAGGCAAGAGAAATAAGAGAAACTCAAAGGTGTCGAAATAATGCCAAACAGAACCACATAGATAACAAATCAGTAAGGATCAGAACTTTGAATTTCATGGTAATCTCATTTTATTTCAATCAGTGTTTTCATTTAACCTCTGACTGCAGGATGATGAAGGAATCAATAGCAAAACTATGATAGCTGGGGATACTGGAACTCTTGTGCCCTATAGAGATGCAATTGATTCTGGGACTATGATTGAGATGGATTCTGGAACGTTGGTTCCTGGAGAATGTGGCACAATGGTAGAGCTACAGTCAGATTTAGGAACAATGGTTATTAATAGTGATACTGAAGATGAATCGACTATGAAGAGTAAGTGTTATGATTTGGAGAAAAATATTATCATGAACAGTAAGGTTTTATTTTAAATTTTCTGATGTTTCTCTCTTTTTATGAAGGACATGACACTGGGCCTGGTGAGTCAGGTAAAAAGTATAGGCCACTTTTCTTAGACCATTTCGACAAGAAGGAGGCAGAAAGTGTTAAAACTCAGGTATGAGCATCTTCCTTTGTAAATTTTGAATGCAAACACAACTGCTTATCTCTGAACTCAAACCATGTTTCTCCTTCTGTAGGGTAACGGCCAGCTTCCTCAATCACCATCTCAGAATATTGCAATAAATGATCAGATTTCTACTGCAGTCACTGATGTATCACCATCGCAAAGATTGCAATCCATAGACCAACAAAATCATCAGGTCAGTACAAGAAATTTTGGTTTCCTCTTTAAATTTTGTACATTTTTTCTATATCTTTATTGTTAAGTTATATTGACTGCTGTGTGTGATGTTTTAGAACAATGAGATAAATGCCCCAACTCAGTTATCAGGAGAGGAAAGGCAAAGGTTTCAGAGCCATTTACAATTGCAGCTGAATCAAATATCTGCTGTTGGCGGACAAATACATCGAGTACCTTCTGATAACCTCAATCATGGAGCATGTCTGAATCATCATGAAAATCAAGCAAAATTTCAGCGTGCCTATGTTGATGGAGATTTTGAATTTGTAAGTGGTGAACCATGATGCTGCCCGAATTCTGCCTTAATGTACATTTTGCTTTGCCCTTAACAACCACAAATTTATTTTACAGCTTAAGTTTTTGAGTTTTGAGGAGCTTCAGACAAGAATGGCAAATCTTGACTCAGAGATGGAACGTGAAATCGATGAGCTCAGGCGGAGATACCAAACAAAAAGGCAGCCTATTCTTGATGCTATGGATCAAAAAAGGAAAAGACAACAAAACTTTTGATTGTAGGTTCCTATAAACCTCTACCCACTTTTGTACCACATTATGTGTGCATGTGAGCTGTGATGTGTCATGTGAGCAGACTGTGTTCATATATATATATATACCTATATATGTATAAATATGTTTAGCAAGTGTGCGAAGAAGGTTAAAATTCAGTTATGTTAGTGAAATTTTGCAATTTGCCTTGGTTTTGAGTGAGTTTGTTATGTTGAACACCATAAGACAGCCCATTGTGTTGTTGGCAGCCATTGAGCTAAATCAAATACCACACAACTTTTTAACTTTTTTGTTTTTTATGGCACATATTTTTTTTTGATTACTTGTTTTAAAAAGTTTTCACTCTTCAGATGTAGTCTTTACTTAATTTATTTTACAAGGTATCAGTAAAAAATGTTTTGTCCTTCTTTTTGTTATTAAAAGTCAAAGCTGTTATCATGAAAAGTCCCATCATCTCTTTCAACTCACCATATGCCAAATTAAGATCTTCATAGGCTTTGGATGATTGCATTTCAATAGGTCGTATGTCGCAAATGAGTATCTCATAATTACCTGCCTTTTTTTCTCTCTCCTTTTTTTTAAATGTTTCTTGTCCAACCCAAAAGTACAAAAAAAGTGTGTACTTTTCTTAGTTATTGCGCTATCCTTTCTAAATGATGTCAGTGCCATAAAGACTGCTAGAGTTTCTCATTATTTTTTGTTACAAATTTTGATTACATAGGCCTCCTGTTCTGGCAGAATTAATCTCTCATCCTCTTTGATGGAAAAATAGGAATGTCATCATAACATAAGCGTAGCTTCCAGCTACCTAAAATTTTTATGTCATTTTGTAGGCTAAAAGTTTATGCTCTATAAACTTTTAGGTTGACATTCAAACACTTTTCACCTGCAGAAAGGCATGGGTAAGGCCTAGTTGTTTGACAAGGTTTTCCTTTGTTTCCTGATTTGTGTGTGTATGTGCTCCAATACCCATCTGCTGGAAAGGAAACTGACTGTACTTCAAGGGTAGCACAGTTGTATGTGCAGTAGTATTCGAAACTGGATTAATATTCTCATTCCTTATTAAACAAGCATAGATGCTTGTGAAATACCAAGAATCACGTTAACTAATTTTAGTTTGGGTATATTTTCTTAAACCAACTCATGTTCAAGTTACAATGTATACTTTCATGAACCAGTTGTGAACTATAAACCAGGCCCCTGCTCAGAATGTCTGTCTTTCTTCATGAATATAAAGGAAGTGTGATGCACTGTACTCTCCGTTCACATTTTCCTTATGTTTTGAAATAATATTCCAGATTCAATTTTATTGTCATTGTCATTTTTGATTCTCAGTGTACATTACCAGATATAATTGGTGTTGTTCTTGATTTCACTCATTAGTGAGTGGAAGCTTAGTGCGTAGTCTTCATGACTTAACATTCTTTTAAGATTGATTTCTGCTCTCTGTTTTTGTAGCTCTTACAACATTTATTAATGCAGTGAACTTGAAAAACATTTGAAGCAAGCTAGGGCTCTAGTTTTCTTACATCACTTACTAATAGCAAAAAGGTCATTATGTTGAACTGAACTTAGGAAATGACCTGTTTGGCCAGTCCTTTTTTTGTGAATCATGCTTCTAATTCTCTTTTTTTCAGTAACACTGCATGTTCAATAGACGTGTTTGTAAGGTTATTTCTTTTTTTCACACATTACTTTCTCATTTAAGGAATGTGCCTAAAATCTTTATTTTTTCTTTTGCATTTCATATCTGGGTTATGATTCCATGAAAGTGAATGGCAGGTACATGATCATCACTGATTGTAATTAAAGATGTATGTCTTAGTACTCTTTTAGTGATCTTCTCTGCAAATTATTAGATTCAGAATGATCGATCAAAACTGCCCGTTTTTTATTTTGAGCTTGAGGTGAATCTTTATATAACTTCGGGGGTTTTCTTTGTATTTCTACTGGCAATATCACCCTGATATCATTATTACTTTGTTTTAGTTTATTTGTTAGGAAAGTTACATCAGGAACATTTACATTTAGAAGTATCACAGTATGAAACTTTTGCCATAGCACCTGCATGCCACAGCCATACTGAACAATAGGAACTCAATTAAGTTGCTGAAAGCTTTTTATTACTATTATGTTAATCCTTTGTGGTTTTGCACAATCTTTAAATAATACTGTTTTTGAAGGGAATGCAGATCATTTCTGGATAATTTGTTGCAACTTTGATTTAAGTGAAGGCATTCTTCTCTTGAACATTCCAAAGTAATTGCAATGTCTAGTGGCTTCATTGTTGTACCACAAATAACATGATTCGGGAGATATTTTGGATCACTCCATACAATGTTGTTTGGTCACTGAAATTTTAAATAGGAGAAATCATGCCCTTTATGATCGCTTTCATGGGTCATTAATTGATTATTCGTATTCAAATTTAATAGTATTGCTTAGATGAAGCAAAATAAAGTGGCAGTCATAATAAGGCTTTTCCTCCCAAATTTATTGCAGTTAGTTTGTGGAATGCAATTCTATTGTGTGCAATTTGATTCTGAATCCTATTAGTCTACCTTTAAAATTGAAAATGTCATCTTGTAATCTAGTACCAATGTTCATGAATGACGATACGATACTAGAGCTACCACTAATAAAATGTGCCATTGTGTATTTTGTTAATATGTGAGAAATATTATTTTTCTTAGCTCAATGTAAATGTTTGAACACTCATAAAAAAAAAAGAAGCTTGTGTGAGTAAAGCCTTGGAATCTCTAGTCATAGCATTGGGTCGTATGTGGCATTCAATTCAACACCATTTTCTGCTCTGGAAGAACCATTATGTACAATGTTGAAGGTTCAAGGATGTTTAAGAAATATTTCAGGATGTCCTGTGATGAAATTCTTTGTGTTTCTAGAGAGAGTGGGTTTTCAATCTTTTGATGTTTACTGTTCCACAATTTGAAAGTACCCTAAGGGAGAAACTTTCAAGTCAATTGATGTTTTGCAAACTTTGGCAGATGTTGGTTTCTGAAAAACTTGAGATACTTTTTCAGTATTTTTCTAGGTTGGTTGAAATTTGTATAAATGAGATCGTGTTATTTTGAGATGGATGAGTTTTTAACTTACAAGGTAACAAGGGACTGATGATATTTGTGTTATATGTTGATTACATAGTTTACATCAAAACAAAAAGTGTACAAAAAAATTGTAAATAATTCAGCGTTAATTGAAGACTGGCCTAGCGACCACAAATTAGTTGCACTGGTAATTTTAACATGCATTTGTATCATTGTCTTCCTTACTACCCTTGTTTGAATGGTAACAGGAAAATTAGAAAAATGCAGTTTGAGTGTGATACTACTTAGATGCCAATGTTTTAAGCTCATTACAGACCTAAGTTGAAGTTGGAAGGTAACATATTTTAGACATGACGAATAAAAAATTTATGTGTATAGAAATTAGTTTATATTTTCAAGTTTTTTAACCATTCACAAATAAAATGCCGAGGAACAACATTCACGTAACTGATACAACTGGTTAGAAAGCTGATTGTTGCTCAAACTTAATAATTCATTGATTTTATCTGAGGTCTTCCTAAAGGGGAACGAACAAGGCCAAGCAATACACAGTTGGCTTCATTCAATGATGTTTCTTTGGTAGCTCCTAAGAATATTGTGGACATTTCTAAATCGATGATTCTAAGGCGAACTGTTGCATGGTTGACAAACAGACTGTAACAGAGAATGGGCCATGACTGAATTGATTTCGCATGTGAATAGAAACAGACTCCATTAAAAAAGGCACTTACTGCGCGTCCTCTTCAGGTCTCTTTACCACAGCGGGAAATTTCCAACCAAAGTCCACGTACAAATCATCACCTACAACCCGATATATTTTTCCAATCACAGCTTTACCTCCGGCATTCCCCAACTAAGAGAAAAGAAAAACACACAAGACATTTACAAGTAGTCAAGTGAATGACGAAATACAAAAACTAACCATGCTTATAGATTAGTCAAATTTCTAATTTTTTTTTAATTACTAGGAATTTGGAAAGGGAACGCACATATTTAACTTCAGGTAGTAATCAATGTAGATTAACAACAAAATGGGATCAGGCAGTAAAACAACAATCAGCTGCAAAGGCTGCTACACATCACTGTATGTTCTATGACAAGTACTTACATGAGCGAAATTAGACTTTCTAAAAAGGGTAGGAAAACTTTCATTCTCCTCTGGCCTCGAAGAAACAGACCTTTCAGCTGCTTGATGCAGATTAATAATCTTTTCACCCAGACTCTGGGTTTGGTTAGGAGACTCATGTTGTGCGTTTACACTATCTTTCCGGACAGTGTCAGATGATTCACTACTATTAGAGGTCGTTGCAAGACCCCTTGATCCAAAAGAAAGTGAACACACATATTTTTCCCAAGCGACTTTAGGAAAATCGCAACGAATAAAGGATAACCTTAAAATTCTGTGCATTTGAGCAGCCATGTTTACTTCAGGCTGCTTGATGTTACCCCCTCCCCCCCTCCCCGCTGATGCCTTGAACCCCTCAGCACTCACTCCAGATTTCATGAACATAGACGAACAGATATGAAAGAATATGTAGTAACATCATTTCTGTTCAAATTTTAATTGAAAAAAAAAAAGGGAATTAGTGAGGTTTTTATAGTAAAATATTAAAATTTGTAAAATTTATAAAATTTTATTGACAGTTATAGTAAAATACACAAAAAAAATAGAGGCAGGAATATTCTCAGTCAGCTTTTTCATCACCGGCTATGAGTTCTTGCACATAAGTATTCAGTTGGTTGGTGAAGGCTTTGAATGAGAAATGTTCTCTGAAACGCTTACGGCCTTCAAGTCCTAAGTTCTTACATCGCTCTCGATTTTTAATGCATTCCGCCATAGCGCCCGCAAAAGATTGTGGATCAGGTTTTCTTAAAAACCCTGTTTTGCCATCTACAACAGTTTCTGTAGGTCCGCCAGAGTTGGATGCTATAACAGGCTTACAAGCATACATGGCTTCAAGGGGAACAATCCCAAAATGTTCATTGGTAGGTGTATAAAGTACACAATGACACCCGACAAGAAGAGAAATTTTCTCAGCATCTGATGGGGATTTCAAAAATGTAACCTGGGAAGAAACCTGCAGCTGATCAGCCTGGACAACTAACTCGGCATGATAATCAATATTTTCACTGACTCGGCGATCATAGCCACCCGCAATTATAACATGAACGCTGTTGTATAGATCTGCACTTAGCTTACTCTTAAGACAGCCAAGTGCTGCCAGAGCCAATTCCAGATCCTTCTTCCTTTCAAATCGATTAATGGACAAAAATACAAAAGCATCATTTGGAAGATTAATTGGCAAAACGTTAGATAGGGGTTTAGGTGTAATTCCATCAATCACATCAGTATTAATAGAGGGATATAAAACATCGGGTACTTTTGGTATGTTTCGAAAGGTATCTTTGAAAATAGCTCTAGTAAACTTGCTATTTACAAGTATCTTGTCAGCCTTTCCAGTTGTCATTTCTTCAATCCAATTGAGAGGGGTGCGATACAACTTTTTCAGCTTCCCTCCTGGTTTGCTCAAGAGCTGGTCGGGAAAATGACAATAGAATAACACTTTTGAAAATCGAAGATGAAGCACTGGTACGGCGTATGAGATTTGATCACAAAATATGACATCTGTCTGAATGTTGCTGAAGAAAACGATGAACAAGGCAGCATAAATCATGCGCATGTAGGCACATAAGGCATACGCAACCCCAAAGATGTTTCTTGGAAGCCAATCTCCGACCACAGTCACTGGAAAAGTCCCATTTTTCGTTTCTTCAAAGCAGTGGTTCTTGTCATGGTGGTTGGTCACAAAATGAACAGAATGGCCACGGCTTTGCAATGCTAAAGCTGCGTCAACAACAAGTCTCTCAGCTCCTCCTATTCCCAAATCAGGGTGAAGAAATGTCACATTGACCATTCTGACAAGTTAGGTTAGGCCAAAAACAAACTTGTAATGTTCTCTGGCTTGACTAATAATCCGACAATAGATCCGAACCATAAATGAAAGTACAGTTCTCTTTGAAATCAATAAACACGCAAGCAAGAATGACGTGATTGTCTTCCGAAGCTAAGCGAAACAGCTGATAAAATGACAACAAACCGGCCCATTCCTGGATGAGAAATTTGTGAGGCACAACTCGTGCATGTCGGCAATGGAGGGGGTATGTTTATGTTTCTGCCGCCGCCGCCTTTCCTACGCGCCGCTTTTCTTTGCACCATGAGAGAAGGGCGCCCTTCTCTCATGTTTGCACGAATTAAACGCGAAGCCGACGGCAGCCATCTGAATTCCGTTGACGAATTTTCATTAAAACGACGACACCGTCGAAACTAGCAGCATGGGGCGTAGCAGGGCGGGCCTTGCAGTTAGTTCTCCACGCGGTGCGAGGCGGGGCGGAGCGGGGCAGCGGGGCCGGGCGGGGTCTATATTTCACGTTACGCCCCTCCGCCACTCTATAATAGAGAGGGTATAGTAAGAGAGCCGCCAAAGACCCGTGGGTGGCGCAAAGTTTGCTCCAGTGATCTGCCGTGGCGAGCCGGTCTTTCCTCCC
>CABIKL010003582.1:0-10744 GCA_902196195.1 Aptinothrips rufus | reverse complement strand
AAAAAAAAAAAAAAAAAAAAAAAAAAAAAAAAAAAAAAAAAAAAAAAAAAAAAACATAAACAGGAGTCATAATCTGAGTTCTTACGAATTTACGAGACATTTGAGTAAACCGAACTTAATTCCACGTTCCATGCACCCTGTAGAGAAAAGTTAAAGTTGACTTGTTCGGTAGTCCACATAGTGCTCCTGCGAAATGTAAGACGCAAGAGCACTGTTCCACAAACAATTGATACCCGCCTCACAAATTACACTTCTTTTTGCGCCGTCGTTTCGCACCAAATTAAAACAATACTATGAACGTACTTTTGATCACTGGGAAAATCAGTCTTTTCGTTAGCGTAGTTGTTTGTAAAACAAGGTTGTTTCCTTTAGCAAAGTAGTATTCCAGTGTTTTAATTATTAAAATAGAACATATGACTATGAACCCTCATTAGAAGGGATGGTACAGATAAGTTCCGCATCGCGTCTTGGGTCTACTTTATAAAATTCTACATCACAACAAGTTTTCGACCCAAAGCACGCGTGCGGCATGACCACAAACGCGCAAACAGAACAGGAAACCCGATTACAGCATCAAGTTCATCTTCAAACTCAGCTTGAATTTTCCGCACACTAAGTTCTACGAGAAATTCACTAACAAAAACAACTACAAAGCTGAATGTCAAGATTCACTTGCCGCTTAACAAACATAAGGCGACACCTATGGTCTTCCTCTGCAGCACATCTTGGACTACGGTAGTTTGGTGAGCATTCATGCACTGGTGTATAGAGATCGAGTGCACATCGCAGGTACAACAGTCAAGTGAGCAAATCGTATGATTATATGGCCGGTTAACATCTGAGGTAGAGGTTACGATTTGGTCTCTATTGCTTTCAATGAACATTTTAAACATTACAACAACCCCATTACAAACTCTGTCGAGAAGAACCCCAGGAAAGATGTCGCCCCAATCTTAGGCACCATTACACACAACAAAACAATAAAAAATAAAAAGACGGGAATTCGACTCTTTAGCTAGGACGCGTCGTTCCAGCAAAACCAATAAATAATTGGACCACTTTTATATTAGATCACATTGTTTAAATGAGTGTGTCCAATCACCACTGCTTCGCTTGATCGCTTCACCAAGGCAATTAAGTTCACCTCATGTAATTGAATACAACTTAAATATAACAAAAATATTATCAGCACTTAAAGCTGTAATCATAGTATTGAGAAAAAGTTCAGTCTTCATACAAAATAACAGTGTAAATAAAGCGCTGCGACACTTAGGAAATAACGATATGGCAATATTGTTTCGCCGTGCTATCGATCGGCCTGGCACAATGCCGACACTGACGGAATTAAAGACTACGCCAGAACTTTATATACACGCCCTCTACAGTTTCAGTATCCAGATCCGCAGTGTCAAGCCTTTTACAGCCCAAGACCTGGAACATTTTAATTTGAGATTTGAAAAACCAAAATAAAAATTAATCATGCCTTAAGGCACGACTTGTGAATGGCATTATTTTTCCCCAGTTAAATTGACAAACCAACCAAATCGGGTGCGAACGGGTGTGGTGTCAACATTGCACAGTGCACATGGAGTGCTTACAAAACGGACCGAACATAACATCACGTGACACGACACACATTTTCGAAATTCTTAAAACACACTGTACAGGAAAATTATAGTTCTTCCAAATCACGTATATTAAGGCACAAGTAGAATTTCCTCTATTATGTAAAATAATCGTTAACACACATTAGCAATCACTTATATAAAGAACTTTACTTATTAAGAAAGTTGAACATATATACTCTCGCTCGCCTAGCTTCTGGCCACCTTGAGTCGTGGAATGTATTCCTTTGAGGTAGGCAACTGACCAGATACGAAGGCGCAATTCGTTTACATTTTGTAACAGAATAGACGGTAAACTCTGACACCTTTAACTGAAAACTAGCGAAATTTTTCGCGCGACCTGCTCCTTTTTCTTGGTTGCAAATTTTTTTCACATTAAATTTGAAATCACAGATCTAATTTTAAAAATTATTTTGCATGTCCTTAGGACATCCTATTTACAAATACTATGATTTCAAACACCTCTACTATGAAGTATTACATAAATAAAACCATTTTTCCAAACATATTGATGCTTATTTGTTGATATCCACGGTGAAAACGGGCAAAAACTGATAAGGCACTTCGGCGACTGACTTCTAGTCTACAATAACATACATACAAACACAATTCAGTCTTGTAAGCCTATGAATAGACATAGAATTGTAACATTTCAATAACAAATATCATAATCTAAAGCTACAACTGGTTAAATAAGTGCCAATTTGTACACAGGAATATTCATTATTAAAATAATAACATTGCTTTTAATTGGGTAGTGGCCTGATCCACTCCCTGTGGTCAGAGTGAGTACAGTCAGTACAGGAACATACAGTAATTGAGCTACGGTTCAAATGACGAGAGGTACATGGTGTGCGCCGAGGGGCGCAAGGCAGTGGCAGGACCTAGTCACCGAGTCTGCCACTGACTAGAGCGAGTATCCACAAACTGATGCAAACCTGAGTTCCCTGTCCAAGTCATGATCCCTTTCATCTCACACACGCGATCAAACATTCTATAGCCCACAGTCACACTCTCAAGCGCGCCACACTCATAATTCATTCATTCACTCATTCATTCTCCAACTTAATGTCAGTCCGAACCTTCGAAGGTTGTCTGTCTGTCTGTCTGTCTGTCCGAATGTAGGCCTACATTTGCATGTCCACTGGTCAGCTCCATAACATTCTCTGATGCATGACCGGGACAAGATTCACTCAAGTTTGCGACATTTCGTGGACAATTCAAGAGCTAAAATGCCTCAACATTAAAATATCACAACACGTATTGAGGCAAATATAAAGTGAGCAATGACATTCCTACCAACAAACGACCCACAACAACAATAACAAGGCCTTGTCGTTGGCAGAAATCTTGGTTGAAAGGCTTACAGGGGTCCGGGTTTAAACATGAAGGGATGCTTTTAAAAGAAAACTAGGAAATATTACAGTCAACAAAAAACAATAGTGATGCAAAGGTTTTTCCCATTTGGACGGCAGTTGTTGCAGAAGTTGTTCCCAATGAAAAGAAGGCACTAGTGGTGAAAGCAAAACCCATTTAACGTAAGCCAGCGGCGAGAAATGCCTCGTTAAGAGGCTGCCGGGGCATGCACCGGCCGTGGGCATCACAACAAAACAAGTAACACATTCGCCAACAACAGAAAAATGAAGTCAATCACAAAAATAACACGGCGAGCAACTGTTCTTGAGCCCCGAGCTGCCGTCCTTGCCTAATTAAGACAAGCAACAACATTGAACACTTCTTGCGAGAAGGCAGCTTGGATTTCAAGACTGCAGCTGCTCCTCTGTCCGGATAAAATATCATATAAATCCTTCTTTCATATATAAAAAAAGCTTACACAGCTCCTTTACCTTTATAGGCTTAACGCACTTCAGCAGAACTAGTTAAAGATGATTCAAAAGAAACAATAATAATATTAATAATAATAATAACCACTAACAAATAAAGATATTTACATATTCTTTAAGATCACTCGCTTAACTTTATCAATCACACACTCACTCATTCATCTCTCTCACTCTCTCTCACACATACTTACGCTCTCCCTTGCTCTCGCTCTGTCGCTCGTTCTCTCGCTCACGCTCACAGACATTCGCACTTTCAGTCTTTTACCAGCCCGCTGCCGTGCTGCCAACCCCTTACATTCTAAATTTCCTACATCCTGAACAAATACGACAAACAGTTTTAAGAATAATAATAGTGACAGATCGCCCGCTGAGGTTGGCAGCACGACGAGTTTGAATTATGTCCTCAGTCTTATCGTTGCATGAGTGCTTCTGTTGGAGAGAGGGAGGCTATTGCACATGGTGGCCTTGGGCTGAAGCCGGGGCCCGGCCCGGCCCGGCCCGGCCCGGCCCGCCGCTCACCCCGAAGGGGTCCGCGGTGGGTCCGCGGGGGGGAGGGGGTGTGTCGGGGGTAGGGGTCAGTCTCGCTCGCCGCCCACCTCCATGGGGCTGCCACGGGTCTCCTCCATGGCAATGATAGGTCCCCGCATCTCAAGCCCCCGCTCCAGATCCCTCTCCCTCTCTCTCTCCCGCTCCCTCTCCCGCTCCCTCTCTCGCTCCCTCTCCCTCTCCCGCTGCTCCTCCTCCTGGCGCGCGGCCTGCATGCTCACGATGACCCTGGAGCCGTGCGTCGCGGGGGGTGACATCTCCTCGGAGGACGAGGTGGTCCTGGCCACGGAGAGGTCCTCGACCTGGTCCTGGTCCGTGTCCACGTCCATGGCGGGGGAGGCCCGGTCCCTGGGGGGCGGCGAGTGGTCCCCCCGCGGGGCGCCCAGCGCGCTCAGGGCGTGGCCCAGGGTGCCGAGCGGCCCCAGCGCGGGGCCCAGGGCTGCGGCCAGGTGGTGCGGGTAGCGCGGCTTGGGGCTCGGCGAGCGGCCGCCCTGAGAGCGAGCGCTCTGCGAGCGACTCTCCTCGCCGGGCGAGCGGCCGCGCTCCGAGCCTCGCTCCGAGCCGCGCTCCCTGTCCCTGTCCCGGTCCCTGTCCTCGGGCGGGCTGTTGGAGCTGCCCGAGTCCCGGCCCGAGGCGATGGAGAGCGCGTGCGCGGCCTGGGCGGACGCCATGGCCGCCATGGCCTCCCGCTCCATCTCGGCCTTGTCCATCCAGTGCTCCACCAGGCCCCCCGCGGACAGCTGCCCGTTCTCGCCGTCCTCCATGCTGTGGCCCATCCAGCCCTGCGCGCCGAGCGGGGCGCCGCTGATGCCGAAGGGGAAGGCGACGCCGTTGCTCGCGACGCTGGGGCCGCCGTTGCCGGCGCTCACCCCCGAGGACGTGCCACCGCCGCCGCCGCCACCGCCGCCATTGGACGCCCGCTTGATGGGTCGGTTGGTCACGATGCCGCGCTTCTTCACCTTGTCGTAGAGCGTGCGCGACGGCACGCCGAACTTGCGCGCCGCCTGCAGCGCCGACATACCTGCCTTGACGGCCTCGATGGCGGACTCGATGTCGTTGCGCGTGTACTGCTTGTAGCGCTTCCACTCGGGCTTCTGCTGCTGCACGTAGGGCACGATGTTGGAGGACACACCTGCGGCACGAGAGACATATTTCATTTAGGATCCATAAATCATTCTTTGATTTAGAAGATTTGTTGTTCCCAAAGTCTAAATTTCTGAATTATTTGGAAGTAATTTAGTGTATATTTTGAGTAAATTTGCGGTAAATTTATTTAAGCTAGATAATTTGACGAAAATTACGGTAAATTTAATGCGAGTATGAGTTAAATTTAACATAAAATTCAGCGTTCTTACTAGGCTGCGGGATACAAACTTTCATCTCTTCTCCTAATTAGCTACAACATTCGTAATTTCGAACTAATCGTATGCGGAGGGGTGTGGACCGGGAGCTCACACTCCCCAGGGTGCCGAGGACAGGAAGGGTGGACACAATGAGGAGGCAGCCCTCGGTTTCCCTCCTTCCCCATACCGCCGCCCAAACGACTGTCAGTTGTCAAGTTTTCTCTTTGCCAATCGACCCCGACTTGAAGAAAGGGAACCTTCCGCGTCCCCAATCTATCCGTGGAATGGAGGCGGGCGACAAGGAATGTTTTATTTCGTGTGATTTCGTTGCGTTCTGCATTCTGCGCGATGCAAACATGGACTGTGAACTTCACATGTGTTTGCATTGTGGTTCCCTGTGTTTGGTCAGTAGTATCGCGACTTCCCAGATTCGCCTCGTGGCGCGACCCAGACCAAAGAAGTGGGAATGATTGCGAGGGCGGGACGGGCGCGGGCGGGCAGGGCACACCCAGTAATTCAGCACGCTCTCCCTCGTTTTATTTTGACAGCTCTACTCACCTCGCATGTCAGCAGCACTCAGAGGGGAGGAGGAGGGCATCATCATTCGTTGCTGAAATAAAAACAGTTCCAATTAGAAAAAACTCTCACAAAAAAAAGTAGGGCTTTAAACACAATAATAAATATCTGCCAGTCGATATGTTGGCATTATTCAAAATTAGGACGGATGAAAAAGAAAATTAAAGGATTCGAAATATATATAATAAAAAAGAACGATTCGAGATTTCAAAAATCTGACAGTAAACAGTACGAAAAGAGGAGGAAGCGCTAGAGGCTGTGGGTGCCAGCAGCCCGGCAGGGTAGGCAACTCGCTACACGGCCCTGCCTCCACAGTGCATGGCTCCCAGGGGCGCGTGGCTGGGAGCCCAGCTGGGAGCCCAGCTCACGCCTCGGTGGTGACGATGCTCCAAAAATATCGCTGCTTTAGTGTCGCTGAACAGAACTAGTCATGTGTATTTACCTTTTCGACATCCTCTTCGGTCATCGAGATATCGGTGTAAGGTGAGGGTGAGCCTTCGTTGCCTTCTTGTTTGATCTGCAAAGAGCGAACGAGGGCAGGTTAAACACGGGCTCCAGAGTGAGAAAAAGAAATGTGTCGTGACTACACACTTGAAGAGTATAGTGTGTTTACGGTGCCAGTATCTTTTAAAATTTCATTAGACAAGATATGTCGACGGAGCACAGTAGTGGCACAGATCTTGATATGGCCTCGAGGTAGGTGGCACTTCCCCCACACCAACCCCACTTCGCTTCGCCTCGTCTGGTCACTGCATGACACTCATTCGTTCCCGACAAGCAGAGCAAGCGGGGCTCTTTCCGCAACCCAAGTGCAATACCTAGACTCTTAGTTCCTTACGAACAAACCCACTGAAGCGTCATCATAACTTAAGAACAGCTCTGTTCATATTTGTTCTTGTTATGAACAAAGTCTATCGTATTATGAGGAGGAGTTGTTCGTATTATGACGGAGTGAAGGTTAGTAGGTCAAACATAGGCGACTTGGGCGCGCTGTCTACCGTAATCTCACAGGAACATTTCTTAAACATTCGAAAGAAAAGGAAATGTCGAGCCGGTGTTTGAACCCGGGCACTGACTCACCTTCTCGAAGTCGTAGATGGAGCCGTTGGAGTGGACGTGGGAGGGCGTCCTGGAGTCGTGGGAGTCCGGGTGGCAGACGAGGGAGACGGGCTGCGAGGAGTCTGCCTGGCCGTGGCCCTGGCCCTGGCCGAGGCCCTGGCCGTGGCCCTGGCCGCGGGAGCTCTCCGGGCGGGGCGGCGTCGCCTGCGCGCCCTCGCCCTGCGCCTGGCCGAGCACCGTCCTCAGGATGGGCGTGTCGCGGTGCATGAGCAGCGAGGAGAGCTTCTTGCGGTGCAGCGGCGACATGTCCCCCGCCTCGTAGGCCGCCAGCAGCCCCGCCGGCAGCGCGGACTGGATCGGCGACGGCGGCAGCGGCACGCCGGGCATGGCCCACAGCGGCAGGGACAGCCGGCTCCGCTCGCGGTCCGTCGGCGACGACTTGTACGGGTACTTGTTGTAGGTGGAGTGCGGCGGGCTGGCCGCGTCCCGCTCCCGCTCCCGCCCCAGGCCCAGGCCCGTCGAGGTGGTGATGCACGAGGGCGGCGACAGGGCCGAGGACGGCGTCTCCTCCTTGGGGTTGCTGATGGTGTTGTTGTTGTGGTGCTTGTCCTCGGACCCCGTGTGGTGTCCGTTCTCCTCCACCAGGCCCTTCACCTGCGAGAACAAACCGTACAGTCCAACCAGTCCCTTTTCACAAGCTTACGAACTGATTCCCCTCCAAAAATAATAATGATTTTTGGACATTATGGAAAACTTTTGCAAATAATTCATGATGAAAAGTCGCAAGCATAAAATAATTAAAAATTCAGATTAACGTTTAAAAAAACAAACAAAAACGCGAGGTCCTCTGTGCATGTCCCCTATGTATGTCCAAAAAGAGGCTAAGTCTAGGACTTCCTAGTAACAATATTTTTGTGTATTTGTTGCAGGGGTCAGCCGAGCTACTTGAACTTAGACTTGAACTAAGGTGAGTGACCCTGACCTTGAGCGTCTCCGCCACGCGGATGAGAGCGGTGAGCTGCTGCTGCTCCACGTTCACCTCGCCGCGGTACATGTACTCCAGGATGGCCTTCATGTCGGAGTACTTGACGTCCTTGAGGACGACGACGGGGTGCTTGCAGGGCAGCTCGGCGAACAGGGCGGCGAAGTAGGCGGAGCAGGCGGCCAGCACCATCTTGTGGCACTTGATGGACACGCCCCCCTCGCAGGCCAGGGTGACGTCGGTGAAGGCCTCGGACTGCAGCAGCTGGTCGAACACTGCGAGCAGGTTGGAGCGGTGGTTGTTCCAGCGCAGGCAGTACTGCTGCCCGCTGGCGGCCATGGTGCCGCCGGAGCCTCGGCTGGAGCCTTGGCTGGAGCCTGGGCTGGAGTCTTGGCCGGGGCCTTGGCTGGCCCCTGGAGCCGGGGCGCCCTGGGGCGGCCCTGCGCCGGGCGAGGGGCTGCGCGGGGGGCTGCTGCTGGGGAGGGGCGGCAGGGCGGCGGGGAAGGGGGTGGACGGCTCCACTCCACTACGGTCGCTCAATCTGGAACAGAACAGAGAGGAGGGCCGTTACAGGACTAGTCCCTTGGAGTCTCAAGGGGTTGCAGGGTTGGAGGGTTTTGGAGGTTGTGCGTTAACCCTGGAGGCGTGCGAAGTGTAGAGTGATGAGTGACAGCACGTCTGATTTCACATAAAAAACAAAACCCAGAATCTTAGGCATACCAACCCAGGAACCAAGGGTAAAAAAAACATGATTTTGGAGGTGATTTTGAGACCTATTCTAAAACTCGTTTCGAAGCTTCCTGATCATGTTGCAACAGGTCTCAAAATCACCTCCAAACTAATTTTTTTCACCCTTCGTTTCTGGGTTGAGTTGCCCCAGATTCTGGATTTTGGTATTTCTGCGAGCAGGTATGATTTTATTTTCTCAACTGAGGTAGTATCATCGGGTCACACCGGCAGACCATTATTCCAGATAATATAAAGTCTCAGGCGCGAGGGGTCTCTCCCACTACACACGTGAGGTCAGAGAGGCAGGTCGAGGTGGTGTTGTGGCAGCAGGAAGGGTCTGCCACGTGTGACCGACCGCTCAATGAATGGGACCAACGAATGAATGACCTTCGCTCCGAGCCTCTCTCGCACCCCTCGGCGGGCATCTCGGCGAGCAGCTCCAAACTCACCCCACCCCTC
This sequence comes from Aptinothrips rufus, assembly GCA_902196195.1. NCBI lineage: Eukaryota > Metazoa > Arthropoda > Insecta > Thysanoptera > Thripidae > Aptinothrips > Aptinothrips rufus. The sequence continues at coordinate 1,581 of CABIKL010003582.1, read as the reverse complement.
TCCTTGCAGTCTGACCACGCGACTCGACGCGAAGTGTGTCCGCCGTGTGCCGATGATCCGATCCGATCGGCAGCAGCCTCACTCTAACCGCCGCGGAGCTGTCTCTCTCCCTCTCTCTCGCTCTGAGGGGTGGTTCGTGTGTCGCAAGGCCAGCCCCTCCTTTGTTTGGCGACGCGAGGATCCCCGACCTGACCTGACACTGTCGAACCACGCGTATTGTTGATGATTCGCGGATCAGAGTAGCGCAGCAGAAGACCGCAGCAAGTAGTGGGCTCTAGTCGTCAGGTAGGCGGGACGCTACCTCGTCATTGTGACGTCAGCGTCAGCCAATCCGCTGCTGTACGCCCTTAGCTTCATAGCTACTTTCCCGGACTACTTTCTAAAGACCGTCTACTTTCTAAAGACCGTCTACTTTCTGGGTCCGCCACCTTATTTTCATTTCGACACTTAAAAATTATTTTGTTGTAGATATTTCTTTAGTTTGTCTGACATTTGGCTTTCAACGTGAATCCCACGCGGAGCACGGGCACAAACAACTCCGAGCCAGCCGCCAGCCCGCCCATTACCAACCAACCAACCAATACTAGGCGGAGTTAACATATTTACATTTTTTGGTGAGCGTTTAGCGCTGTTCGCTGCCCTACTCGAAGCGAGACACGTGCGACCTGTGAGGTAACGTCACGACATCTGAGCGCGATTTTCGAACTGCGGCGCGTTACAGAACCTTCATATAAGCCGATACGATAAGCTATGCACGCAGAGGTAGTGCAGGGCGAGCCGTGAGAATGCAGGTCTGGCACTGCTGAACTTCGGCCCCACCGGCTTGTCACAATGAAATGAAGGTACGCCCCGCCCCGCCCCGCCCCGCCCCGCCCCGCCCCGCCCCGCCCCTCCTCGCCCCGCCACGCCTCGCCACGGCACGTGTGGCTCGCAGGCCGCGATAAAACACGCGACCCCCACACGCGTCGAGGGATGCCGAACTGACCGGCCTGCCAGGCTGGCAGGCAAGGGACGTCGCCCTCCCTAGAAATACTAGCGGGGGGAGAGTAGCCGCAGTCACGTGAGTCGGAGTGACGGCACTAGTCCATAGAGTAATACTAACTCCATGCACAAGTCTCCCTGGCGGTGCGGTCGCTTCACCTGCATCCTTTACCTGCGTTCTCATTCAGAGGGGAAAGACGCCGCGCTATTCAAAGAGGAGACAGTGTCACATGCCGCTCGAGGGAGGGAGGGAGAGAGAAAGAGCTTCCCTCTCCTCTCGCACCTGACGCGATGACTCAGACGACGGCGGGGGAGCGAGGGAGACAGACAGACAGAAGGGGGCGGGGGCGGGCGGGGGACCGTACTCTTGGCCTAGACCCTCGGTTCTGTTTTACCGGCGCAGCGCTGCGAGCGCGTAGTGCATCATCCCGCCGCTAGGTAGCGCGCAGTGCGAGCCCTTGTGGGTCCTAGGCTAGAGGCCTGGATTGGAGAGAACAGTGTCTCACCGAAATGCTACGTGAAATTTTTCATATTCTCCGAAAAGTTGCGCGTAATTTCTCATATTGTCCTCCTGTCGTGAACAAGATGTCTGCACTCAAG
>CABIKL010003581.1:0-10744 GCA_902196195.1 Aptinothrips rufus | reverse complement strand
AGAGAGAGAGAGAGAGAGAGAGAGAGAGAGAGAGAGAGAGAGAGAGAGAGAGAGAGAGAGAGAGACAGAGACAGAGACAGAGACAGAGAGAGAGGCGGGGCGAAGCTAAGAAACCTCATCGATATTTTTTTGAGGAGTTCGCCAAACTACGCTTAGATTTCCTGTATTTGTATCGTGAACTTGGCAACAATAATATTCCAAATATTGTCCTATTCTACGCGTCTACGGTATCGTCGTCTCTATAGTCTGGGGAGGACCTGATACCTTGACCTTGAGTTGCTGACGTACGACAACTAGAGGGACGGGGGAGGAGAGAGGGGAGGAGTATTATTTCGATTATTCGGAAGCAGAAGTTGGAGGACCAGTGACTCGGGTTGGCGGCGCTGGCATTCGGATGAAACCTTAGGTTTCAAACCCAGGGCTACGATGGACGCCCAGCCTCCGCGGTGCAGTCCAGTCTGCAGGAGCAGCGGGCGAGGGAAGGGCGGGGCGGGGCGGGGCGGGGCGGGGCGGGGCGGGGCGGGGCGGGGCAGGGCAGGGCGGGGCGGGGCGGGGCGGGGCGGGGACCGGGAAGGCCGTGGGGAGACTTCAAGCTAAGTGGCTGTGGTCTCCCCGGGCCGCTCCCGCCACGCTACGCCACGCTACGCTACGCCACGCCACGCCGAGACTAACCGCCCCAGTTTCCAGCGGCAGCAACCACGACATGCAGCTTCCCGCCACGCTGCGCCACGCCACGCCATGCCCCCTGCGCACTACGCACAAATTTGTCTACAGTCTAGCACAAAATAGCACTTCAATAACAACAACAAAAATTGCTGAAGATTATGACGAGATATGGACAATTTTATGCAGTCGCAGTCGTGAATGCTTACAGAAGTGATCATTAAAGCGCAGAATTGACCCTCTCAACTCAGTGTGCGTCCTCGATTCGTCACGCGCTTGATTTACAACCCAGCCCACCAGTTGCCCCCACCTGACACTACTTCAGAAAGACCAGCGGCTGGCTGCCTGCCTGCCTGCCTGCCTGTCGACACTGACAAGGCTAACTTGTCCGCAAGGGCCCACTCGCGACTTGCGGCCTGCCCCAACTTTACACATTACACCGACAAATTTTCACAGCCAAATTTAAGCCAGGCATGCGAGTAAAGTGCGATATGCTAACGTGGCGGGAATGACTGAGGACACACTCTAACCGCGGACCAAATGCGAATAAAATCTCAAACATTCAACATCAAAACTCGTAAAAATTGTAAGAAGACATTGGGTGAAGTCAAGTGTAATGCACTCATGAGATCTAGGAAAGTAGCGTGTAAAGTCGCTATTCTTCCCAAAGTTTGCTATTTGTTTATTTACTACTTTCAACTAAGCGCGGAGGAACTCGAGACTTCAAGCAAATGCTCGGATTCACCCGAACTTGAACCACAAAGCATGAGAACGATCATGTAATTGGTTTGTTCATTCACAGCAACATTTAAACCAACAGAATGGCGATCCTTTACGTTTCGATGAATAGTGAAACCGAACTAAGTTCTCGTTTCTTGTGACGGTTGGAATACGTACTGCGGTATTCCAACCGTCACAAGAAACGATAACTTAGTTTGGTTTCACTATAAACTTCTTAGCCAACTGCCTTGCTGATACAAGATCAACAACTTAGTGGGATGCCTTCTGAAACGTAGTCAGCTCCTAACCTTACCTCTTAGCCTGCTCGTGTATGGATGGGGCTGCGATCAGCGTAGTATCTCTCAACAAGCATAGTTTTGAGACCAAACTGACACAATTTTCACAACCGTTGTATGTCACACTCATATATCTCGTTCTAAGTACAAGTTACAGTCCGAGTTGGACCTGGTTTATTACGTACAATGTAAATAACTCAATACGCGACCGATGTAAACACATATTCGTCACCATCCGCGGCGGTACTGTCTTCAGTGCTGCCAACATGCTCTGGGCTGGCGCTAGCAGTCTGTCCACTGGCGGGCGATGCTTCAGTCGATGACCGTCGATGAGGATGCAATCTCGTCAGGAAAGGCGATGTGACGTGCCGAACGGGGGATTTACCAGGGAACCCGCGGAAGACGCGACGTCGCCACCACCCGATGACAGCATGTGCATGACCACCCGAACCGGGAGCGGCACTCTGACCCTGAACTACGTCACGATCGGGACCTGTGCCCACAGGCCACTGAGTTATCGTATTCTCCGTTGTACTCTGTGCCGCCGCCTCCCCGCCAGATTGTTCGCCACGCTCGTGTTTTAACAACGCGGGATCCCGCTCTAGGGCTAGCACGTGCCGGCTCACTGAATGGACAGCTAGGATCAGACAACTGGTCTGGAAAGTAAAGGAAACAATTATTGACGATCGTTGGGGCTCGGATTTTTCGACCCATTTCTGGAAGAACCGAGGGGTCAGTCAGTCGGTCTTAATTTGTACACAGGATTACATGATTACATTGATTACACCGAATTACAGAGAATAAAATCAACAATTGAGCTGAAATTTTAGTGTTTTTAGCCTTTTTATGACAGTTGTAGTACTGAATGGCTTCGTTAATCTTTATTTTCTTTGGAAAAAGAAGTAAAATATCAATTTTTGTAAAAAAAAATTCACAGAAAGTTTGTACACATGATTACATGACTGACCCCTCGGGAAGAACGCGCAGTTTTGAGATATCGCGAGAGGGGAAAAAAATCAATTTTCTCTCATCTATATCATCTATACCCTTCTTACCAAGTACAGTTTCATCTCGACCTTGGATAGGGCCAAATGAACACGGGCCGTGAGAGAGGTGATCTAGACGTGTACAGCAACCATTTATACGGCAGGAGCTCGGCCGTGGCAGTGGCAGTGGATGCCGTGTGTGTTTGCTGCGATAAGGAAGTGAACATTTCACACCCACCCACCTTATCATCCATTTTGAACGCTAGTTTCAGCAAATAAAGTACCGCAGCGTATTTAGCTTCCTTATTCGTCGGTGAGATTGCATGCGTTGCCTAGAAACTCTTGCGTAACAGTGCGATCAGGCCTCGTACGCCACGTCGCTTCTTTTTCCCCCTAACAACTGAGCGTGCCGTAAGTTACTATTATTATTTTTTTGGAATGAGATTAGAACTAAAAGTGCAACATTATTCCATTGTCATATTGAGAGACATTTAGACATCCTTTGAAACTCAGTATCACTCGTTCTGGTAGGTCGGTGAATTACCTCCACCTCCACCAACACCTTGAGACATGTTCCGGTCACGACCCACTCTGAGAAACACCGGCCAAGCAGGTGCTCAGAAAAATAAGCTTTAATACTGTCTGTTTCCTCTCCGTAGCACCCTAATCAACCCTTCGCATATTTCGCTCCCATTTTTAACCATACGCTAAAATATGAAAGGGAACAGGCGTCTACTCCAAAAATAGAATTATTTATTTCAGATCATGCGTCATTTAATTTTATCATTATCATGACATAACAACACTATAAATTCCTCAAGGGGCTTCAAAATTACCACAGGAATCTCATGAATGAATCATAAGCTAATGGAGAAGGTTCAGCTGGTTCCTCAGCGGGGCTTCCAGTAGATGCAGGTGGCTGTTCAGCTGGTTCCTCAGCTGGGCTTCCAGTGGGTGCAGGTGGCTGTTCAGTTGGGACATCAGCTGGGCTTTCAGAGGGTGCAGGTGGCTGTTCAGTTGGTGCATCAGCTGGGCTTCCAGTGGGTGCAGGTGGCTGTTCAGTTGGTGCATCAGCTGGGCTTCCAGAGGGTGCAGGTGGCTGTTCAGTTGGGACATCAGCAGGGCTTCCAGTGGGTGCAGGTGGCTGCTCAGTGGTCTCGTTAGAATCGCTGTCGGGTGTGGTTGCCTCGGGACTCCAATCGCCAGAGCTCTCAGATGAGTCTGAGTCGTCTGACTCGTCTGATCGCGGTGGAGGGGGTGGGGGCGGTGTCGGCTTAGATTGGGAGCTGTCTGAAGATTCGTTGGACTCGCTGGAATCACTGGACTCACTGGACTCACTGGACTTGGACTCATCTGGGCGTGGAGGGGGAGTCGGTCTGTGGTGGTGGTCGTGCCCATGGTCATGATGGTGGTCGTTGTTGTGTTGGTGCTCGTGTTGGTGCTCGTGGTGTTGGTGCTCCTGGTGTTGGTGCTCGTGGTGATGGTGTTTGTCGTGCTGCTCGTCCGGCCTGCCGTGTCGTCGTGGTGGCTCCTGCTTGTCCTGGTCGCGGCGCTGTTCCCGGCGCGCCAGGTGCTGCTCGATCTTCTCGGCTAGGTCTGGTCGACGCTCCCTGAGGGCCTCCATCAGCTCGATCAGGTTCTGCGGGCCGTCAAGGCGACCAGGCGCCGGGCCGCTGGGTGCGGCTGCGGCCGTGCCGGCGAGGGCCACCAAGAGCCCCACAACCTGCAGAACAAGAGCACCACATATACCGCAAATCGGGAGTATCCTCTATATTTTCGGACGAAATTTTCCATTTATCTGGCTAAAATTGGTCTATTTAAAGTATAAACGATCGAAAAACCCAACCGTTTAAATGTAGTAAACGTTTTTCTGGTCCAGGCCTATGGACCCTTCAACCTCCCTCCTCCCCTCCCTCCCTTCTACCGAGTCGTCGTCAAATTCCCTACACCGGTTGCTACAAGATATACTTTGTACTTGGTACTTTTTCGTATCTTGTTTTTCATCCTCACCCCAGTCAGAAATCATCGACGCTAGTGTCGTTTCGATATCGGAATGAACGTAAATGTGCATTTACAGTGCATGTAAGGTACAGTGCAGATCTTGATCAAAAATCCTTAAGTACAAAATTTTAAAGAATAAAAAATCAGGAAATTTCTTTCTTAACCTCCAGTTCTGACAGTAATTTTCTCTCCCACCAGCAACGACATCACAGTCAGTCACTCGTCGTCACTTGCTACAGTTTTGAGAGAAAACTTCCAAGCCAAATAGCCTAATGTCAAATAACTCTGCCATGGACTGGTGTTCTAGCGTTGATCTATCCAACGGGCCCTTCAATTATTTGCACGGGGTTGTCTAGAGAAGGCCATTCCAGTGTCAAAGTTTCTCTCACGATACTTACCAAAAGTAACTTCATCGCTGGACACTTGGACTCGCTGTGGTGGGAAGTGACGCTGATCACCTTGTTGACGAGGAACTGAACTGTCTTCTCGTTGGATCCCTAATTATACGGGAGCCTCCTAGCGATAAGGGTGGGGCCACTGTTTGAGTGTTATCTCTTCTCGGAGGTGGATCTAGGAAAGTCCTCGGTGAGTACCCAAGGACATGGAAAACGGGTACCTGGTAGCCTACGCAGTCACGTGCAGCTCTGGGCCCTGGGACCCAGTGAGGATTCGACGTCAATTCGATTCGATAGATGTCTATTCGACGTCAGTTGTATCCAAACGACGTCGAACCCGTCTCACTGGGAAGCTCCGCAATGAGATATACCGTGTTTGTTTGCCCTTTTCGATATCGTTTCGACATCGTTTCGATGTAGGTTTCGATGGCATTTCCCACTGAGTGAAAACTGGAGAAATCTTCACATTCGCCATGCTTGCAGTGCAGACACAAGAAATGCGCTCGTAGCGCTCTTCCTTTTGCTATGTTTTTCTCATCTTTTTACAAATTACGGTTCCTGCAGGAAACGAGAATTGATATGACAAGGGCGGTAGAGGGGAAATGAAAAACAAGCAGTAGTTCGTAAGAACCTATGAGGTTCTTCCGGACTCACAATTCCTCATCTAAAAATCGAAAATTAAATTGTTTCAGAGAGCTTTCACGTTTACTTAGATGAGCTCTCGCCCGCTCTCGCCTCACGTACAAACTGTACACAACATTATCTGTCTTTACACAACTCCTTCGGAGGATCTTCGTCATTAATGAAGTGTATATTTTTCTGTCTGTACCATTCACGTGTTATACGTGGTTTATATCCTTTAAGCCTACTACTGACACGCCCCACGTGCGTGACGAGGGAGCGTCTGCTCATAGCATCGGTGTATTTGTGTATTTTTTTTAAGACCAAGCCTCCCAGTGAGAAAGGAAAATTCGACGACATCGAAACGATGTCGATTCGATGTCGAATGTCGCCAACCTGTCGCTTTCAGGACCACTTTCAAGTCGAAAGCGACATGTAAAACGACAAATCATCGACATCGGTGTCGAATCGACATCGTTTCGATATCGTCCTTTCGCACTGGGCTGCCGGAGATGCGGTGAGTCAGACAGTACGATGGGTTGACTCATCTGAATTGTTTGCAGCACACAGATAACGAGGCTACAACGTTTGCGCTCAAAATAGGAAAACATCCTGACCCACGTTACCTCTCGGGAGGGAATTCGTCATTCCGACTTTCTGATAATAATATATTGCATTGATTGATCCTGGTCTTTCGACCCAGTAAGAAATGGCTGGTCGAAACGCGATTTTGATTCGGCGTCGTTTCGACAAAAACCGCGTCGATTCAATATCGATTCGACATCGTTTCGACGCACGCGAAATAACGGCCAGTTGCCTCACCATTTAAAATATGCCGCCCGAATATTTGCGAGTTCGATACAATCGAACTACCTCACCATGCCTCCCCCCCCCCCCCCCCCCCCCCCCCCCCCCCCTCTCCCCTCGCCGTCTGATGCAGTCTGCTGCAGATGCACGGTGCGCTGCGCGACGTCCGAGTCCGAAAGTCCGAATGAGGCACTCAAACAGCCACCAATCATGCACCAATTAATGGCATTAACATTCGACATGAAATTCTGACAGATTGGGATAGCAGTTGCAGGTAAAACCTCGATTCCAAATACTCATCTCTATTTTAGTGTTTTCTTAGGTAGGAGTACAACGCGTCCCAAGTAACCTCACTTGTTGTACTTGCTTATAAACAACCATGAGTACAGAAATTTATGTTCTAGAAAATTGGACGGTTTCGTCGTAGTTACCTGTTTCTCTTATTTTATTGTGTAAGCTGCTTTTATTTGCACTTCTAAAACTTTGGCTGTGAACTGATGAGAACATATCTGTTTATTTCTTTAATGGCCTTATTCTATAATTTTGATTTTAGATTTTAAAAAAGCAACAACAAGATATTTAGTAGATTCTTTTTTAGAAATATTATTTTCAAATGCAACTGTTAAATTGTGTTTATTTTTTTATTTTAGGTCATTCAGGACGTTATAACCCAAGACGAAAAGATGCAGCTTACTGTAGTGCCTCATGAAGAAACAATTTTTACCATCCAGAAGAGTTGCTTATCCCAGTGGACGGTATTTGGAGAGAAACATCCTGAAACAGAGGGAAGATGTGCGCTAGTTCAAGTATCCGAGTTTGCATATTGTGTATGCAGACTATTTTATCAGAGGGAAGTTCACCCATCGTATGTTTACCTCGATACCAGTGTTATTCACTTCAAAAGCCAAGAGGGAGGAATGCCCAGAGTGCCTTTGAATGTCTGTGACGGTTATGTTCATGACAACGGAATAGAAATTCTGCCACAAGTAAAGCCAATAGACCAATTAGTTCTGTCAGTTGTTGTCGAGAACATTTCAGATGTTCGGAAATGGATGGCACAAATTGACAAATTGAAGGTGGTTGTTTTAGAAATTCTAAAAATGTATTTTGTTACCAAAGATTGTGTTGTATTTTTGAGAAATCTTAAACATGGCTTAAGGCATGGAATTTATGGGCTGGTGATCCATTCCTGCTTTTCATCGTGCAAAGAAACTGTTCCCGGTCAAGTCAATTCAAAATCTGACATATCAATTTTACGTATCACTAGCAAATTAAGGTTTGATCAATTTTTGGAGCAATCCTCTGTACCTAAAATGGGTGGATTAGAAGAATCTGCTTCAACGATTCGAGAAATTATTGAAACGAATATTCAGTTTAAGAAAAATATGCAAAGTCTTCCTTTAAAGCCCCCAAGACAGGTTTGTACATTGACATGTTCTTATATAGAAATTCGTTTTATCAATCAAATTCTAATTTAATGTAATTTATTTGTTGTCCTCAGATACTTTTAACTGGTCCACCTGGTTGTGGAAAGACTTCATTGGTAAAACAAATAGCTTCAGAGTGTGGAGCAACTTTATTGACAGTTCTGGGATCAGAAACAACATCCTCTAAGCTTGGAGCATCAGAAGAAGCCTTGAGGAAAATTTTTGATGATGCTTCCATTTTAGCAGAAGAATCCGAAGATGGTATGGATTCTTTTTGACCTACTCGAGAGATTTACATAATTTCTTAAAAGAATGGAAGATATTTCATGTCAGTTCCTTGTTTTAGGATTGTGCATTCTCTTACTAGATGATGTGGATGCTCTTTGCCCAAGGAGAGATTTATCAAGTAGTTCCTCTCACTCGGTGAGAAACACTGTTCAAATTTTAAGTTTATTGGAAGAAGCAGACACAGTACCTGGGCTTGTTGTTATGGCCACAACAAACAAACCAAACACTCTGGATCCATCTATCCGCAGGCCTGGGAGACTTGAAACTGAGGTATGGTTCTGGCTTGCTTTTATGAAAAAACACGTCACTAAAAAATTCTGATTGTTGCTTTTTTTTTTAAGGTTTATATCAGTGTGCCTACCCAGGCACAGAGAGAAAGTATCTTGAAAGTTCTTCTTAATGGCATGGAGCTGGGACTCTCTGATGTAGACTTTTTGGCGAGAAATGTTGCAGCTATCACTCCTGGCTATGTTGGTGCTGATTTGGCTTTAGTTTGTCAAGAAGTTTCTTTACATCACTACAAGAGGTTTGTTGTGTTTCTCATACTTGTCACTGTTTGCTCTTACTCAAATGTGAGGCTCTTATGTAATGTCAGTCCGTTTGTAGGAAAAGAAGTTCAGTGTCAGAGTCAGAATCTAAGATTTTAGAGGATGGTGGTATATCGGATTTCAAGCAAGCTGTCCTTAAAATTAAACCATCAGCTCTGCGTAGCGGACTTGGTGTGGTTTTGACATCTCCCACCAGTATGGATTCAATAGGGGGGCTTCAAGTGGTGAAAAATGAACTGCGAGTAGCTGTTGAGTGGCCATTGACACACCCAGATGCATTTGCTCGCATGGGGTTGCAGCAGCCTAAAGGTAGTTGTCGTCTCTAAATTTTGCATAATTTGGTCACTGAAACATTATGAATCACTAAATTAATCATAAATTTTACCAGGTGTGTTGCTATATGGTCCTCCTGGATGTGCCAAGACTAGCATAGCAAAAGCACTTGCTTCTGCTGCAAATACAACTTTTCTGTCTGTGTCAGCTGCTGATCTATTCTCGCCGTATGTTGGTGAAGCTGAGAGAAACATTGCTGAACTCTTTCACCGCGCTCGCGGTGGTGCACCTACCATAGTATTCATTGATGAGTTAGGTAAATTGACATTTAGAGGACATCCTTTCAATCACTACTGTTTCCATACATCTCTTAATTTGTACATCAGATGTGCATCTGTCAAAAGGTTATTTCTTCTGTTTTAATTTGACTGTTTTGATTTGTTGTTAATTATGATGAAGATGCTTTGGTGGGTACTCGAGGTGAAAGGGAGGCTGGAGCTCAGGAACGTGTCCTGTCTGCTCTTCTTACTGAGATGGATGGGATCGGAATACGGTTTGACGGTTCCAACTCTGCCAAAGTGGAAAAATGTCTTGAAGAGAATACTAAGGACATGAAAGAGGTAACAGAAGTTCGTAGCTTTCCTCAAACAAACAAAAATACAAAAAAAAAATACCCAATTTTTTTTTTTTTAAATATCCTTTTTTTAGGTGTCACTACTTGAAGGTGAAAAAGTGAGCAATTTTGGAGTCTTAGTCATGGCTGCCACAAATCGACCAGACATGATAGACACTGCTCTCATGAGACCAGGTCGTTTTGACAAATTGCTTTATGTGCCTGCTCCTAATGAAAAAGAGAGACTTCAAATACTTCAGAACGTCACAAGAAGTATGCCAATAGATGATTCTGTCAACCTTGCTCACCTTGCTCAAAAAACCCATCTTTACTCTGGCGCAGATCTTTCAAACCTGTGCAAAGAAGTGAGTAACATCTTCTTTTTTTACAAACCACTTTTTAAACAAATTTTAATTATATTAACAGTGCATAATGGGAAAAATATGAGTAAGTTAGTACCATCATCTTAAAATTTCTCTTTTTCCAGGCAGCCCTTTTTGCATTATCTCAGGATGGCATGTCTGTGACTCAAATAAAGCAAGACCATTTCATGACTGCTCTTCAGGGGACTCGCCCGTCTCTCAGTGAAGACCAAATTAAGTGGTATGAAAATTTTCAAAGACCATCATAAATGAGAGAAATTTTGCTGTTTTGATTTTGAAGATTTTTGCAAGACCATGTGGGAAACTGCTGCATTCAGAAGTTGTGATTTTTGTAGTTTTATTAATGCATGATGTTTTGTCATTTCTATCCTTTTCCATTTTTAAGACTGATTGTACAAAACAACTCTGTTTTGTTTGTTTTTACGCAAAGAGCTCAAATATTTATGTGTACTGGGTGTTTCCTTATAAATTGTGACACTGCAGTGTAAATCTAGTCTGTAAGTTAATGATGTATGGAGTATCTCGTCAGACTTGAAAATAAACAGTGATAAGGATTTCTACCCCTTTTGTTAAATTGATCATTTTTTGACTGAACCTGATCGACATTTTTCCCGAACATCTCTGTACTTTCTACTGCCTTATGCAAAGGTAACTAGACCCTGATGGCACTGATGGGGAAGCACCTTGTTATCGGAAAAGGGGGGGGGGGGGGGGGGGGGGGGG
>CABIKL010003580.1:0-10746 GCA_902196195.1 Aptinothrips rufus | reverse complement strand
GGGGGGAGGAAATGTGGCGCGGTACCTACTCCTCAGTGCGGATTCAGTTTGGACCCCGAACATTCATTGATGGTCCGTAGTAATTAATACCGCAATGCCGAAATGCGCTTGGATGTGATCAGAAAGAGACGAACGCTTCGATGAGCAACGAGTGATCGAGTGATGACCAGACGTTCAGTTGTTAATCAATCACAGCGTGTGTGTGAGAGAGAGAGTCATATCACACATTTTGTCGAGATTCACAACGCAGCACATTCGCAGCGCAAGGTACGTACATTTAACATGGTTCGAGATAGCAGTATAGTGCATGTGCATGATATGCATCTGATTCTTCCAAGATAAGCTGTATCTCTTCTCGGAACATCTCCCCCATTCCGAGAATGAATTAATCCAACAGCTCCATATCAGACGCCACATCTCCCCTCTTGCTGTCGCTATTTCTTCCCAACTTTGCCCTTTCGGAAGGTAGCACATCCTGACAATATGAGCTCTGCCCGTGTCTCGCTTGCCCTTTTCTTATTAACACCGGCGAATCTTATCAGTTCTCGAGCACAATCAGCTATCTGAAAGCAGCTGTATGCCTCAACACGCGAGATACGGCATTACCTCTTATACTTTCTGACTCCCCCAAGCACTAACGAGATATACACTCTGGTTAACGGATCGTATCGTTTCAATTAATATCCTCTTGATCGTGCATGCTCAGCCACATGGTGTGTTGATGTTAGATATGAGAGGTTGGTTCGTCTTGCATGGTGACACGCGTCTCATAGTCTCCTGCACGGAGCGACTCGGTCGCGGTGGAAGTGACGACCTCCTGCGGCCTCTTTCAGTCCCCACTGGATGGAACTGTTGGATTTTACAGCTTGTTTTCTTTTGTTTCCTTAGACCGTCTATCTCATCTTCTTCCAGGACTTAAATGTCTTCCTCTTTTTCTTTACTTTCCTCATATGAAATATCTCGCGGCCAGTCACGAGCACCCTGTCGGGCCAGACTTACGTTGCCGCGCGAATAAGTCATTCCTTATAAATGTCCGTAACCACGTAGAAAATTATCAGTTTGTCGGGCCAAACAGTGCTATCAAATGATAACAAATCCAACAACTCCTGACATGGGACTGACACGGAGAGCTGATTGCACCCAAAGAGTTCCAAGGAATCAAGTCTCAGTTTTTCAGACCACGATTTGCTTAGTGTGTTTTATTTGCTAATTTACCGATAAAATTTTATCTTTTTACCAACATTCTAAGCAATTGTTAACTGTTCTTTTGCTTGCATTATTTTATTTTTGGCAGGAGCTGTTGGATTTACTTTTGAACTGATAGACCAACTGAGTCAGCAGTGTCAATTTTCTTGGTTAAATCTAAGTACTATCATTTAAACTTGAGTTTGAAAACCGATTGCAGACTAGACTTGCCTTCTAGGCGATATAGAGTTTCAAGTTTGGACTCTGGAGTCTATGACATTCTCCGTGGTTCCCAGGCGGAACGCCTGTGAATCGGAGGATAGGCAACCTGCCCTGTAATCGTGTATTGCAGTACAGTATACCTCTCTCCTCTCTCTTTCTCTCTGAGAGCTACGGCATGTCAATTCAACGTCGAGTTGAGTTAATTATCGAAATTCGGTCGATTTTTTTAAAAATAAAAAGATGTCAAAATTCGATGTCGAATTCGAATGTTGCTCAGTAAAAACAAAGGTTAGAATGTATGAGGGCCAAATCAGATTCTGTTCAGAAATTTGCTCAGAAAGCGAGCAACATCTCAATTTCTATTCAAGTTTCTGTTCCGAATCTGAGTTGGCTGTCTTACATTCTAAATTTTGTTTTTACTGAGTGGCGACGTTTCGACCAAGTGTATCTCGAAGTGACGGGAGAGAGAAAGAGAGAGAGAGCGAGGGCCTTTCTCAGTACATTCTTGACCAAACGTTTCAGTCATTTTTCGACCTAATTTCAAATTATGAAAGACGCTTCTGACTCGGGGTGGCTCGTTGCTGTTCGCAGACGCCGCGGCACTACGTGGTTACGGACAGGCCCGACAGGCAGCGCCGGGCGGACGAGCAGTACAACTACTCGTACACGTCCGAGGAGAGCACGGCTCGCTCGGACCGGCCCGGCGCGGTGCCCACCCGGTCCTACACCTCTTCCTCCGAGCGGGTGCAGCGCTCCGCAGGCACCGGCCCCGGCTCCAACTATTCCTACAGCACGGAGCGCGCCTCCCGCTCCAGTGACGCGGGCCCCGGCGGCTACCACTCCTCCTACTCGTCCTCCACCGCGGGCACCCTCCCCGGCGGCACCCGCTACCGCCACTTCTCCTACCGCGTGTAGGCTGGCGGCCTGACAAACCGCCCCTCCCCCGCCCCCTCCCCGTCCCACGCCCCGCCCCACTGCTTCCGATTCTTGAGCAAATCCATTTCCTTTCGACCACAATGACAACAGACATCTGTTCAGGAGTAACAGGGTAGAATTTAGCATAAATGCAAAGCGAAATAGCGACGTACGTCGAATTGTTGTGGCGCGATGAGCGCTGAAAGCAGCTCAGGTCTCTTTTCCATACCATAATCGTTCCTTATTCAACAAGTCCTCACCCTTCCGCAGTCTTATATTAGACGCCCTTGAGTGTGCTGAAAAACACATCTGAGGTGACATTTATACTCTTCTTTGATTTTCGTGTGTTATAGAGAAGCAATGGCAGTGTGTTGTCAAATATTACATTTTATATCGTGGGCATTTTGTACTTATTGTGAACATTTAACACGCGTTTAGTAACCCTTTCTATACTCGAGTGTTTTCTTGATTGCTTCTTAACGACGCGCGCGCGAGATAAGTAGGTAGAATTAATTTAAATGTGAAGAACAAGACTATAACCATCCACTTTCTACGACGAACACGAGATGTTGATAGCCAGCCTACCCCCTCACGTCCCTCCCCTTCTCTCTGCGTCCGTCCGGCCGCGTCACTGCGCGGAGTATCGCGGTGTGAGGACGCCACTCTGGAGCAGACAAGCTGAGGTATGCTACGTTACTGCAAGCCACATGTGCGCCACCCCCCGCTTGCAAGCCAACATATCAGCTGCGGGGCTCAGAAACAGTTTTCAGTAAGGGCCTGTCCTTAAATTACGTAAGGTGCTTGGGATCGGCTAACTTTTCCCTTGATTCAGCGCATGGAAAAAGTGAAGTTGGGCAAGAAATGGAGAATGAAGAAGGAGGAGGAGAGTCAATGCCACAGCTATGTACAATACATAATTTATAGACGGCCCCTACGCTTTAGGACGCTGCAAGATGGCACCGTTGACCGTGCGTTCAAAACAATGAGGAATTTGACTGCTTCTTTTCTTTTTTTTAAAATAAATTGCGTCTGATAGTCATCCCCTACGATCCAATGGGTGTGACGCTGTTTAGCACGAGCACGAGTGAGAACACGATCATCATAGAAAGAATCCATCCGATATGTCAAAGCATTAAAGCCCCTCAAGCAATGAGTATGCGAGACTGGATTCTTTCAGTGGTGACAGTGATAGTGCAACTTGGTTCAAACGTACGCGAAGCTTTGAATGGCTTCCCTGAAGTAGAACTCTGCTTCTTAGTCTACAAGTTGCTCTACAGAGCTCTTTCTTAGATATTGTCGGCTGGATCTAACTTTCGCTGGCATGCCTTTGTATGTTCCATGTTTTGCTACGCCGCTGCTGCTTCCCAGACCGACTTAGATCCGACAATTTCGAAGGTGAGAGTCATTTCCACTGGGTGTCGGACATGGTAATCCTAAGACTCTCTCATTGCAGTGGTCTTCCAAACGAGGTGCAGCCTTGGTATTGTTGGACGAGTCCAGATTGTTTTGTTCAGTTGTTTTGACTTGTCAGTGTTTGCAGCTCCGTTGGAAGATGCCGGCGGCCGGTTTGCGGAATGCATGTTATGAGCCAGGGGTGAGAGCTCATACATAACGCATCGGGGAGAGAGGGAGAGAGAGAGAGAGCTGCACGTGGCGGGAGGTGACCTTGGTGGTAACACGCTGACAGCAAGAATAGCTCCCCTCCTCTGTGCCCTGAAGCACTGTAAACTCATACCTTATGGGAAACTTCATCTTTCGAAAGTATTGTTTCTCTATTATTCAGAGGTGCAGCCTTGCACTTCACTCTTCAAAATTGTAGCTAGAATACTTTCAGAGATGAGATAAGCTTAAGAAGACCGTGTGTACAACAGAGGGGATATAGACGACCCCCCTTGTTTAGTGGTGAGGCGCCCAAGGCCCAGACCAGGCCAGTCGGGTCGTCTGTCTTGTTGGCTTGTGTTCGAGTCGGTTTCCATGTGACTAACCGAGTTCTGCCCCAACCCCCAGGCCCAGCCCTACCATCGACACCTGCCCTTTGTGGCACACAAGAGACTGACGGCTCCACAGGCCCCTCCTCCGCGGTCCAAGGTCCGCAACTCAGTCCTCATGGCCGAGATCGACAGGATATCCCACCGGGTGAGGCCCCACCCTGCGTACGTCCCCACTGAGGACTGGCTCAACTCAGCCTGTTCCGTGGTAAGCCGGGTGGCGAGCTGGTAGCGAGGCGGGGCGGGCCGGGGCGGGCCGGGGCGGAGAGACAGTTGTGGATGTGGACGCCATCATGCTTCAACGGATGGGGGTCCGCCTGTAGTCAGAGGACCGACATTCCAACACTCCTTTTTTTTCATGATTCATGAAAATGACATATGGTATTGAGCTTCTCAAAAACGCGGGTCTATACCCAGTTTCACGGAAATGTTCACCAGTCTCAGGGAGAAAATTCCCGTCGACATCGAATCGACCGTCGAAATTCACGCCCATATGACATCCTGACGACTTAAAATTTTGATCTTTAGCATAGAAGGATCAATGACGCTTAGTACAGGTCGAATCAACGTCAGTTCA
Source organism: Aptinothrips rufus (assembly GCA_902196195.1). Classification (NCBI taxonomy): domain Eukaryota; kingdom Metazoa; phylum Arthropoda; class Insecta; order Thysanoptera; family Thripidae; genus Aptinothrips; species Aptinothrips rufus. The sequence goes on along the minus strand of CABIKL010003580.1, from coordinate 5,859 downwards.
AAAGAAATCTGTAATTTTGAATAAGTGGAACGTCAACGTCGATTCGACTTGCACTTGGATGGTCGATTCGGCGTCGATAGTGGAGCTGATTTGGACGCCGCGCACCTCTGACCTGAGTGGGCCCCTAACGTACTGAGTGCGCCAGGTTAACAACCATTGCCGAAAAAATTCGCACATAGGTTCTTTTGGAGACGATGGTATTTACGTCGACTATACTTGCTTGGTATAGAAAGATTTTCAAACATTCAGCAGTGAATCACACTCCAATACCAGCAGAGTTTCATTCAAGTGGTCACGCACAGTCGTTCTCCTGGCGCACCCATTGGGTTGGAGTTGGAACTAAGACATCCTCGCCCGACGCTTTCAGCCCATCGTTTGAAAGACACTATACATCAACGCGCCGAGAGAAGTGCCTCAAAAGTTGAAATTTGCAACAGATAACGGGCAGGGCACACTCTCTCACGTTGATGTCACGTGAATCTTGAACATGGTGAATGGTATCCCCTTGCTGCAGCTGCCCCGGCTTAATGGATGGAATGTAGAGTGAAACTACTCTTGCTTTAGTGGTAGCCTTGAGTAACTGACGCTTTGTACTGACGCTTTGATAACGCTTTAGACTGAAGAGAGGAAAAACTGCCATGAGTTCGTAAGGATGTAAAGCCCTTCTCCTCTAAAATAAAAACAAGAAAAAATTCTAGTTATTTTAAATGTTTATTTCGACGCCGAGAAAGCATTCCATCTTAACTGGAGTTATCTTACGGAGCGGCTGGTCGATGTGTCTCTCAGTATCAACCGATGAAGAAGCTGAACTTCCGACGCGACCCGTCCGAGACGAGGCGCGTGGAGCCCGAGGACACCTCTCTTTATCAGCAATTGCGTTCGCGCGTCAGGAGGGGCGAGCTCCCCCTGTGTGCAATCGCAGTAAGTACCCCGCACGCACACCACGACACGCCTGGATGTATACCCCGCGCGAGATGGACTTTACTAGCTAGCAAATGACTGCCGTGCCTCGCGCGTGGAGTATTGACGTGGGCAGATTCTCTTGATGATGATTGTACAGCAGAGCAGGGACTCTGACGCGGAGCGTTCGTACTTAGTTCGTTGTCATCAGATTTGCAGGAATTATTAAATTCCCCCGTGTACCTCCGTTAACGTTTTTCTTTTCTTATTCTTATGAGTATTTTCCAGTTTTGCTCTGAAAAGGTTGAAAAACACTCTTAGAATAGTGTTTCTCATACTGTTGTCTTTTATTTTCTCTGCTCGTCGTAGACATATGACATTTTTCGCCTGGAGATGTTTTTCCACAATCTGGTACGTGCAGTTTTCTGGATGACTGTTATTACTTTTTTTGTGTTCATCCTTCCCTTTTTCTTTCTATCTCTCTGTATGAAAATATGTCGTACGGAACCGTACATAGTATTCTTGGTGAACGAACTTCAATGATTTCTTCCCTTTTCTTGCGGAATGAAAAGTATCTCCCACTACGAGAGTGAGATCCTGCTTTTCTTTTCTTCTTGAAGGTCTAATGACATATGACGGTTCTATCTCTCACATTTGAGGAGTTTTCTCGAGGATTAAGGGCAGGGCGCTGTGCTAAGCATGGCCAGACAAAGAAAAGAAAATCTCAAAAAGATGTCCATTTTTACTTATTCACGCAATGATATCTTGTGGCTTGTCGAGCAAACATGACGTTAATTAAATTTTACTGTCAGTAGAAAGTAGAAAGTGGAATCCAATGCCATTTATGTGGTTCGGCATTCGGCATTTCTTCTTATGTGTCATAGACTAAGGACAATTCTCGTCTTTCTTGTTATGTTGGTACCACTGCGCTGCTCGTGCTAGTACGCAACACGCCCAAGTTGGCTCGACTGGTGCGTGTGTGGGTGCACGCGGGGTGCACGCTGATGGTGAGAGTGAGAGTGACACTCCATATCTTTGCTTGCGATGCATGCTGGGTTAGAATAAGCATTTTTCCGCATGGTGTAAGTGTGGAAAGTCTGCGAGATTTATCCAAAGTGATTGGAGAGCAATGGCCTGGTTCTACACATACGCACAAGATAACCAAGGTAGAGCGAAATAATAAAAATGCGAAAGTGAATACAGAGTGGAGTTGAGCATCAATCTGTCTACTAATTGCCTGAATTTTTGGTTCTCCTGAACTTGAAATTTCAACTTTCAGGGTTCGCCATTACTCTCCTCTCTTTCCGCGCTCTTCAGTTTTTATTCTGCTTCTTTCTTCCGGCTGGGAGGCCGAAACTAAAGATTCTTAAGTTAAAGATTAACTACCCATGTTCGTTGGTCGAGATTTTCCCATCTTCTTTTTGGACGAAAACCGATGTTTGTTCTAGTTGTTCCTGACGTCTTTTGCAGAAAACTAGCTCATCATTCGCTTGCAAATCTTTGTCCGACCCACCGACCCATGTACTCTGGGCTGAATGATATCCGTGTATAGCTCCTATGCTGATCGAAAGGCGATATCTACTAAATGTGCTATAGCTATCTATTCCCCCATTGCATGCAAAGAAGATTAACGCGATCCAAATTCACACACTCAATTGTAAAACAAATACGAATGTCACATAAACTTTTTCATCTGTTTGCTGTCTAGAGCTACTTTCAAATCAAAGAAGCCAAAAGCATGTTATTAATTTTCTCACTTCTTTGCTAATGTGGCTCCACAACTACTCTGTCCCTCCGCGTGTATCTTTGTAACCTGCCTTATTGGTTTGATGTCGGGACTAGAGGAGCTCTGCAAGGGACTTCACTCAGTTCCATTTTACAGAATTACGAATTACGGTAACTCTTCCTTTCAGAGTGTCGCTTAAATTCTTTATGAAATGATTACCAACTAAATGCACAAGCGCAAGGACAAATGAACCAAGATCTTTGGATGTGAAAGACCCACCACAAACTTGCATGCTATTTTCAATATCTTAATTGAATGCAGCCTCCAAGTTCACAGGTACAAAGTAGCCTCATTATCTTCATCAAAAACAACAAAATTAACTTCATAGTGACTAATGGCATGACATGAAGAGACTAGCTGAGACCGACTTTAAAGTTCCATTAGTTTAGCAACCTTCCCCCATAGTTTCAATTGACACATTTTCATTAAGAAAGTCCAAACTATGGAATTCTTGTGATTCTTCTGCTCCATTAACATCAAACTGTAGTTGCTCACTGGCTTCAGCTGGTGTTTCACTAGCTTGAGCTTCATTTACATCAATAGTTGCATCATCAACAATAAAAATGTGGACTTGCATTGCCAGATTTTCTTTTAATTCAACTATAAGCCTAGTATTAATTTTCAATATCTGAAACAGAAAATCAAAAATTATAGCAATGTTGATTTAGAGTCTGAATGTTTGAACACAGAGCAGAGACAGAACTAAACCAATAAACAGAATTAAGAGCAGAGGTAGTACATGTGCAAATTATGTCCTTTTCACATACAGACTATGTGAACAAACTGACTGACCTCTTGAATGCGGGCACTGTCTGCTCTCAGCTCCTGACAGGAGCAACGAGGAGTTGAGGAATGAGCGGGAGAAGCAGACCTCCTCCCAAAATGATCATTCACACGTGGGAAGAGAGATCTCTTCAACGTTACCTTTAGTCCAACCTGAGCAAAAGGGTCTACGGGAGCAGCGTTCTCTTTCACAGGACCGTTGTGTTTAACTGGATGGTTTTTCTCATCATCTGTCGGAAACTGAAAATATAAATTACAGAAACAACAAAATTCGACATTTCGATCCAAGTAACGCAAGACCATGCTGAGAACATTCTCATTTACAAGTTCCTGATTGTTGGACAAGGCAAGGTTCCACCCGATAAGATTCATCATTTTATCTATGTACACATTGTCAGTGGTTATTGTCGATGTCTTGTCGGTTGCGATATTTGTTCTTCATGCACGTGACATCCGAGAAGGTATGTTCTCAGAGCCACGTAGTTGCAAACGGCAATACACGCAAAAAAATCTTGATAGCTACCTAGCTTTTTCTTAGGTGTCCCGGCTGAATCCATGTGCTAAATAGGGACAACCAATAAATTAGCACAGTGGATGTGGATCGAATAGTTTCCCCTGCTCAACAGCAAACCAATTAGTACTGTTCTGAATACGTTTCACTTCATACACCCTGACATCACCGTAAAATCCGATCGCATCAAAATTGGAGCATATGAAGAGAGGCTTACTATCAACGACTAGAATCACATGAATTCCAGAAAAAATAATCCAGTACCAACCTCAATGAAATAAACAGACGCCAGTGAGGAAATCCAACTGTTGCTTTAAGATCGAGGGGGAAATTACTTCACTAAATCGGTGTACATATTCTTCACTAAATCCCAAATAAATCCACCAAATTGAGGTACAAAATTAAGCTAAATTCAAGTTAACTAGCCCTTAAACGTTTCAAGTTCCCTTAGCATGGTTACAAAGTACAATATTAACTCTAAAAAGCACTTTTTACTTACAAATAACTACGACTTTCAAGGAAAATCAAGTAAATCACTAAATCCAAGTGTACGGATCATTGGTGAGTGATTTCCCCCTCGTTTAAGATTGTCTTGGGAAGCCCGAGGCCTTGCCCGGGTCTGATATTGGAGGTTAAGTGAAGCATATCGTAAAGAAATAGTTGGCGATCAGGATTTTTTTAATCAACTAAATGCCGTGGTCAAATTGATGCCTTCCGAGAATATTCAATGAAAGGCGATCCAGGACACAGACTGTGCAGGGACACATTCTAGAAAATTCAAGTAATTCGTAGTCTAGTCACTCATCGTTTATACGCTCAATATAACTCGCCGGTATTCCCCATGTTCCAAGCAGCGCACGGAGTTCAACATCCATCAGAATGTACGATTAAGTAATACAATCAGAACGGACGATTAAATCTATACGAACATCGGGCGACGCCGGCCGGCGGCACAACTTGCAAAGACCGCGCATGAGCTTTCACGACGCAATAGCAATAATAGCGCGCACTCGGACTCGGCTTTGGCTGTATACATCCGCGCACCGGCTGGGGCCAAGCCAAGCCGTCAAGTCTCTTGCGCGAGAATAAGTAGTTCGCGGCAATTTCTCTTAAAATTCAAAAGGCAACACAGAACGCGCGATCCGGGAGATGGACACCGAGAAGAGACTCTCTGACTGGACTGGACTGACTAAAAAACATGTATAGCAACAGTAGGACAGAAGCTCATCCAACCAACTAGCTAAATATCTTAGATGCTCGAGAATTAATTTTTTTTTTTTTTTTAAATTGCCACGTTGCACATGATTAGTTCTGTGTCTAACATGCTTAGCGTTAGTGCAAAGTTTTAAGTGCTAAGGATTATTAGCTCCTGAGCTGTTAATTTTCTGCGTGTATAACTCTGAGCGTCCTCTCAGGAATGCTGGGGTGCACATCTGCGATGGATAGCTAGAACTCGTCGAGGGGCGTAGCGTGCAAGGTCTGCCTTCCAACCGCTGAGCTCTTCGGCGTGTTGCAGCGGTATGTCTCCGAAGTTGTCGATAACTTTGAGGTGGGTCGTGGAAAAGTTTTGTTTTGGTAAGTAGATATCTTGTGTGAAATCGGAAATCGGTGCGATGATATTTAGGGGTCGTCGCGCAGTGGCGCCGAAGTTTGAATAATTTAAATTAAATCAATACAGTGTTCAAACACTTACAGTATCGCAATAATTGAGCCTACAAAACTTTTCTAAGAACAAAAATGTCTTGCCTTACCATGAAGGACACGTACAATTTTTTTCGAAATTTTTGGCGCATGTTTTGTTGCTTACCCTCCGGGCGTAGTTTGCTATTTTTCGCGTGTTTTTGAGTTTTCAAGGATCGAAAAATAAGTAAAGCGATTT
>CABIKL010003579.1:0-10747 GCA_902196195.1 Aptinothrips rufus | reverse complement strand
GTACAGAAGGGGAGGGGAATGGTGCGGGCGTGGGGTGGGGTGACCTGAGGGATGATCATTTAGACCGTCGCGCTTCAAGTCACTGTAACGTACCTCCGTGATGGGCGACCATACTGCGCGCTACGCTAAGCCACGCCAGGCCACGCCACGCCATTGGATGCTTAACGTCCCGCTGCGAACGCGACGGAGATACCCCAGGCGAGGCGTCGACCAGGAGCACTGTCAACGCTCGGCTCGGCACTGCGGCGATGCCCCGCGCTACCGCCCCTCCATGGGAGCAAGATTCGGCCCGCCAAGCGGTAGCGAAATGATAAGGCACTGCGAAAACCGTCTATTCTGGGAGAAGCGGACGACACGACTGCATGCAGGCTGACTGCGGAATGAAAAAGGCGAGGACGAGAGGGGAGGAAGCTCATATTGGAATCAGCTGGCTGACGACAGAGTTGCAAGGGTGGGGTGGGGTGGGGTGGGGTGGGGTAGGCGAGCGGGGCGTTGAGACAATTAACCGCTCAACCATTACACCCCACCCCACCCCACCCCACCCCTCCATCCTCCGATTGGCTTCCGCCATATGAACTGAGTCGCACCCGCCCGCCCGCGCACCCGCCCTTCTGGGAATGTGTCGACCAAGTCTCAATCAATCACAACCTATCAACTACGAGGGGGCGCATCTCGGATAGTTTTTCGATAGAGTTGATTTGAAGTACGGAGGGCCAAAGTGGGGACCGCGGCCATTATATCGGTTTACGAAGTGTTTCGAAGACGAGGGGAAAAAAAACAAGGAGACGTACTTTTAAATTAAGCCAAGAAAATGCAGTCCCTAATCTTCATACTTGCAATAGTTATAGTAACTGCAGTGATTTGACGAGAAAGCGCGCGGAGCGGAGCACCACTCTATTCCTGCAACGGTCGATTCAGAGGTGTGGGCAAGAAAGAGAAGGGGGGGGGGGGGGGGGGGGGGCTGCCATCAACCCTTGCCAGGCAGCCCCTGACTTCCCTCAGGGTCAAACTACTCCAACCACACCAACACTCCACCTATTTTCAGCACCATGGGAGACTTATGCCTTGAAATAGGAGCAATGTCGTCTTTCATCCAACAGCTCTCAATTAACGTCTGGGCAACATCCATGGAAGACTGTCAAAATTCACACCTAAATGCCCAACTTACCACAGGTAAGACTAAAAATCAAGATTAACCATATCTCTGAGAGTCAATACCAGAGTTGATGCTTTACATGCACACCTCAACCCCAAAGTAGCTTTGCCAACAACGTATGTTAAGAGAAATAGGCATAGGCCACATGAAGTTGCAAAATAACATGTGGACTAAGTTAATTTAGAGTCAAACAAGAAATCTATAAAAAAAAATTGATAAAAATTTTAAAACTTCCATTTGTAGCTCGATAATGAGCATGAATGAGTGAAAAAATCTAAGTGGTCCTAAAACTTTCATTTCAACTGAGATCAACAATCACTTTTACATCAAATTGACTATGGAATGCAATGCAATATTCAGCCATGCTTTAGAAACTTATGGAAAGAAATCATAGCACACAGTTATCTGTTAAATTTATAAGGCGCTATCACTTACCTCTGTTAATTCCACAGCTTGCTTCTTGTAATGTTCGAGGCTCGACGTAGTATGGAGAAGATCACCAAAAAGTGCTTCGACAAGAGGGAGACATTCTATGGCCAGTGGCTGTCGAAAGCCTAATTCATCCAGTTGAGCTCGCAAAGTGTGGTAACGTTGTTCTACTCCTTTTAAACTGCAGCAACCACCGTCTCCAGCCATTTTCACCAATGGTCTATGGAAAAACAAAGAAACGAAGACAATGTTTGAGTTTTATCAGTTTTTTGGAAAATGTTCTTGACACGCAGACTAATAGCAACTGAGGAGACAGGATAACTTTCACAGAAAACCTATGAAATTGCTATCCACAAAGAGAAAGGTACATTAAAAGAACGTTGACACCTTGATCAAATTAAAAGTTCAATCTGTACACACACTAAAACAAAAACACTTCGTTTTTTATCAACAATGCGAACGACTCAGTCAAAATAGTAATGTTCTACCACAACACATGCACAAGGTTAGAACGCCGAGTACTTTTCCATTTCCTTGTTTTAGAACCTCTTAAAGATCTATTCACAACTTGTTCTGAACAGTTCTAACCTTTCAACTGCTGCTAAGTCAAGATTAACTAACACACTAATGCTTTACTAGCAAAGAAGTGGTAAGCTTGTCCTTCCAACGGAGAAAACTATTTCGATTCATAATCAAATAACTTCAGAGATTTCATACGTAAACAGAGTTAAAGTTTTCCGGTTTTCCAGTTCCTAGCTGTCACTTTTCAAATATGTTGCACTCTCGACCTCTCTCGACAATTCGATGCACAGCCTTCGATGAAATGATCGATACCTCGAATGTTTTTCGAGTGTGAAATGTAGCTGTCGTCTGCAGTTGTTTGGGATTGCTGTGCCGAAAGAAGTGCATCGATATTTCAATGTGGACAATCTGGGTAGGATGTGATCGCTTTTGTTAAGTACGACAAGGTCAAAAATTTGTCTCTGTCACCTTGCCTTGCAACTCATAAATTCGGTAAACTTTCGAAAATCATATGATAGAGATGTATAGCTGATAGAATATGAGGTTATTGACGTCCAGGTTTTATGTTTTACTGGTTTTACTTGTATGCTTTAGATGTGGGCGACCTGTCATGCCGTCAACCTGCAAAGTGGATGGATGCCGAAACAGCTCTCGAGATGGTTATGGCTTAGTCAGGTATCCAACCGACCCCGAACTCAGACAGAAATGGCTTAATGCCATAACACGAGAAGACTGCAATGTTCAACCAAGACCAGAATGTGACAGAGTTTGTGAGGTTCGTATTGCCTATTTGAGAGGAAAATTATTGATTCACACAGACATGCTAATTTATATGATGTGTCTTACAGGTCCACTTCAATCCTACGGAAATAGTGTTCATCGGCAAGAACCGCAAGGAGATAAAGAAAGGAGCAGTTCCATCTAATTTCTGCGTCTGTATTGACCAACGGCAATCAGATTCTGTAACCTACCCCCATGTGGAGCATCCTTATTCTCGCACAAATCAATGTAAGACTAAGAATTATGAGGTCAACCATAGCAAAAAGATGAGACGCTATCACAAAAAATGCAAGAAAAAGAAGATTCATTCCAAGGATTGTATTGCAAACAAGCCTCCCCTGTTGTTCAGGAATACAGAGTTTGAAAATTCAAGCATGCCTCTAAGCTCCGACATGTCTAACAAGTTTGAATTGCAGACTTTAGAATATAGCACTTTTGCTGAATCTCATCCAGTTAATAAGTTCCCCTCCAAAAGGGAAGGTTTATAAAGCTATTTTTCTTTTGAATTTTCCTGACACATTTTACGAAAATTTTATACATTAAGACAGTTTTTTACAACTGGGATTTTTTGTTGTTATCACATTAATGAATAATTTTAGCCCAATACGTGTTCCGAATCAAGGATAAAATTTGTGTTTCTTTCTCATTACTAGCTATGCAATCATTTAATTTCATTGACTTAAGCTCACTGCTCCGAATACTATGCCAGATTTTATTTTTGTTTGTTTGTGTGTTGAGTTACCATGGATGGGTTTTCAGAGTCGCCCCAAAAACTTTGTGATTCATATGTTAAAATTTCTGCGTGACTCTAGTCTTTTGTGAAGAGCTTTAGGCGTTAATCTGTAAGGAACATGTTGTTTGGTTTAGAAAAATCTGATTTTTGTCAAAAAGGTACAAATGTGAATTATTGTGATCAGATAAGATAGTGATGTAGTGTATAAAAAGCCTCACTGCAACTGTATTTTACCTGTAAAATTTGTTTAGTGTCCTGAGATCTTTGGTATGCTTTCATGATCTTTTTTAAAAAAAGAGTTCTCATATTTATGAAGCTCACTATGAACTTAATCTGGAATAGGGGTCATCTAAATGCCCAATGAGACTGGTCCTTTTGAAGTTTTGTGATTTGTACAGTTCTTTTAGAATCTGTGTTTGATGAAGATACAAACTACAGAAACTTATGATGTGTGTTATACAGATAATCTGTTATCATATTTTGTTTTTGTTGTTTTTCAGGGAAAAAGACTGATGTTCTGGGTGATACTGTCTTAAAGTATCTAGCTTAGGGGTGTTTATTTTCACATGGAAGAGGATTGTTAAACTTGTGTAATTCTGGTTTTCTAAACTCTAATTGTTATAATAGAAGAGAAACTTATTTATAATTAACTGTCATTGTAGGCGCATATTCTTGCTTCTTTTTTATACTATGGTCTCATGAAAAACGGGTTATGTAGCTTTATCATGGATTTTTAGTGATTATTCAAATCGTCTTATTCTTTATCATCTTTTCATAGAGCAAATGCTAATATCATTTACATTTCAAAACTTTATTTATGTATGTTCTCTTTTGTAGAGGAATTATTGTAAAAGAAATTATAGTGGCCGCTGAAAAGGTTTCTGTTTCATGAAGCAGTTTCTTTATGGTTCTTATTTTTATCAGGAATAGAACTAAGGCCTCATACAGAATAAAATCGTTCCTTCTATTTTTATATCTAGATGGAAATAAAATGTCTCTCCTTGATACTTTATTGTAGAGATTTTTTGAAATATAGCGTATTTATATTCTTTCAAAGAAAGTTGTTGATTTCATTAAACACTTGTAAAATTTCTCACTTTTCTTGAAAATTTTCCAAATTGCTTAGCTTTTCTATACAGATTGATTCAGATCTCCATAGATCTACTTTTCTCTTTGCTGATGTCCTCAGAATTATATTTAGCAAAAACTTTAGAGCAGAACACGCCTGACAATGATTAGTATATCCATGCGAACCATATCCGAATAGGACAGGGAATTCCAAATGGACGTGTATGGACTTTCCTTGAAGCCATAATAGAGCATTTTTAAGGCTTCGGTGGTCATTTTGAGATCTTTTTAACCACCAGGGAAAAGGACGAATAGACGAAAACCAGTCAGCTCACTTGGGTACCCTGAGGAAAAGAACGAAGCAATCCGAACTCTTTCTCGTCCTTTTATTCATTTCTCTGTGGGTGCATTCGCACGTGAAGAAAAGCGCGCCACACCTTTCGAAGATCCGTCAGTTCTTGTTCGAGGCACAGGGACTTAATTCAATGAAGCTGCGATTCTTCTCACATTCCGCGATTTGATACGATTTCATTTCTTCTGCTCCCGGAAAGAATGTTCACCCTGAGATGCGCGGGAAGTTCTGCGGACGATCCCAGAGAAAAGGGAAGAAATCGAATGATAATATTGCGGCAAGTCTCTTCCTACCCCGAAAGTTTTGAGCGCCAGCTCCCCCTCCCCACCCCTGCCTGCTCCCCGCAACGTGTGAATTAAGCGGGATGCGGGGCCTCCCGGCCGCACCTGCCGCAGTGAAGATGCGCCCTAAATCTGCCAAGCGGAGATCATTATGACTTTAGATGGACCCCTTACTCACCACCACGGAGCGAAACTTGCAACCCCCGCCCCGCCCCGCCCCGCCTCCCTGCTGCGGCACCCAAGCCAAACCAGCCGTACCTCTGGTGTCTTCAGGCTGCTTCAAGTCCTATACCAGAAGACTGAGAGGTGCACAGGCTCAGTCTGGAATACCCACTACGTTTCACTGCAAAAAGAAATACCAACGGGATCTCTTTCTAGAGAAACAGGGGTGAAGTAACACCACTTTCAAAATTTTTGGAGCTTGTTTTGAGAATTGTGTAGAAATGCATTTTATAGGTGTCCTGATCATTTTGGTAAAGCTCTCAAAATGTGTCCTGAAAAGTCCGAAACTGGTGTTTCTTCTCCCCTGTTTCTCGGGCGGGCTCCCTAAGACAGATATCTTTCTTTTACAGTGTTCACCGCCTTTTGAAATTTACTATATTAATTGGCTAAACGTATTATTTGGTCCAGTGATGATGTAATCAGATATAACTTAGTGTAGAGGTAATCGAGAAGTAACGCAAGAAATGAGTGGAAAAGTTCAAAAGAGCTGTCACCGCAAAACTCTCGCCAAAATCAAATATTCAAATCGAGGGAATTCTCGAAGGAAAATGCGGAGGTTCGTAGAACCAATCGATAGGCCTACGCTGGAACTTCTCCAGCGAGCGCCGCCGTTCCAACTCCATACTCGAAGAGAAAAACGCCGTCGATTCGGATGGCTCCATAATCCTTGGAGTACTCGGAGAACCTTTCCCTCAAATCGCAGAATTAAGTTTTGTAACAATGTACAGGTGAGTACACAGCACACCTGTCGTCGACCCCTTGCGCAGCAGGCTCAGTAGTTCAGACTCCGGCGAACTCTCACGACGAATAACAGCAAACGATGGAACCGAAGTGTTCGAAGCAACGGCTACTCTTTGGGCCGAAGTAAAGATGCATGCGATACGTGCAAAAAGCCGCGACCCTAGGGGTGTATCAAAATAAGCGCTGCACGTGCGTGCGTACGTGCGTGCGTGCGTGCGTACGTGCGTCCGTGCGTGCGAACAGCTATTACTCATCGAAATTGTCAGAAAAGGCTTTAAAATGGTGCCTGTGGACTTCAAAAGTCGTGAAATACAATTTAGAGCTTTTCGGTATTGACGTAATTTTCAGCTTTCCCAAGCTTTCCACTTGCTCTGTCGTCCGGCAGTGTCCGGGAGAGACAGCACCGGCAACATGGCGGCGCCATCGCCATCATTTTAATATCACATTTCACTAAGCATGTGCTGTATTTAGTTAAGGTGCGCTGCTTCTCTACGCTGGCTTCTGCGCTGCCTCTCACGCCCATTCCTGCGCCCGAGAGAGTTCGAGTTCGGTTCAGCGCGAGGGGTGAGGTTGGGGGCTCGAACCGGCGCACGAATGGGCATGAAAAGCAGCGTAGAGAAGCAGCGCACCTTAACTAAATACAGTATTGGTGTATTATCGTAGTGTTATGGACGAGCAACCATATAAATAAAAGATGATACGCGATGCCTCATAGCTAGCTGTCGGTGCGATTACATCAAGGCGCTTGGGGCATGTGAACCAACGTACGCGAACAATGCCGAAAACCTCTAAATTGTATTTCACGACTTTTGACGTCCACAGGCACCATTTTAAAGCCTTTTCTGACAATTTCGATGAGTATTAGCTGTTCGCACGCACGCATGCACGGACGCACGTGCGGCGCTTATTTTGATATACCCCTACGCCCCTCTCGGGCCCCTCTCAACTGCAACCTGGGCGGCAGCCAAGCTCTGCGGGGGGCGACACCGGCACCTGTCACAGGGGCCGTCCTTAAAACAGCTGTCACAGGGGCCGTCCTTAAGGCAGTGTCGACACACACTTGAAGCACAATCAATATCTGTGTAGGAGTTACAGAGGCCCATTTTATTCCTGTGTATTTCAAATGTTGTCCATGCTAAGGTTCTCGGCTTGATTAGTACACCTTCTAAGTGACTAGCAGTGCACAGCAAACCGAAATCTAAGTGAAGAGAGTGATATAGAGAAGCACTACGGCGGAAGTTGCCTTTCGTAACGTATCGAAGATACGCTGATAACTCTACATAATTTATCATATAATTAGCATAGCCAACAAATTTTCCTGACTTTGACAATATTTGAGTAATATTCGCTTAGAACAAAAATTAAATTAGACTTCAGACAGCGCTGCTTCCTTCCCTCGCTTCACTCCATCAACTGTTCTAACAGAGGGACCCGACCCGGACTCTTCCCCGCGGCAGTCAGATAGATATCGACCGGAACGTAATGGAAGTCCATGCAGAGTGTCTCTGGGTCCGGAGCGGAGCAGCGGAGCAGCGGAGCAGCGGGGGCAGTTAGGACCTTGCTACCTGCCCTTAACGATGCATGACGGGGGCACCTGGGACTAGGAGGAGGAGGGGGGGATGGGAGGCTCACAATGAAAGACAGAAATCCTTCGGCAAGCCATCGCACTGCTTTACGTTGGTGTCGTGGGGCGGGGCGGGGCGGGGCGGGGCGGGGCGGGGCGGGGCGGGGGTGGAACGGGACGGTAAGTGTGTCACCCCCCGAGCACGCAGGCGACTGACCGCCGCTGACCGCCCCCATACTTCAAGGTCCTCGGCGGCCCAGCAAGGTAAGGCGGGCGGAGGGGGAGACTCGGCGAGTAGAGACAAATTAGTACCGAGCCGCTGCGTGCTGTGCTCACTTCACTGCGGTGAGGGAGACGAGCGATGAGCGGGCGGAGTGAGTGAGTGAGGGGAGCGAGCGAGACAGAGCGCGAGATACATCGGGTCGAGCTCGTTCCTAGCCCTAGCATTTACTTAATTATAAGGCATTGTATTGCTGTTTAAATTTTGTTTTCACTGAATTGACGAAAGCCTACTCGATAATTCAACAAGTCGAAAAAACAATGAAATATGCTAGAACTCTGTAAACTCCCAGCTCCCAGCAGATCGTAGAGGGACTGGAGGAGAGTTATGTCATGTCATCATGCCAGTGCTCGCTCGCTGATCGGCATGGACATTATTGTCTTCTTCAATTTCAGAGTCTGGATCCGGGTCCGCGCTCTGCTACTGACGGCAACCCTTACCTAGAGGGGTTGACCGCCGCGCCCCGCCGCGCCCCACCGCACTGGCCTGGCCGGTGCGAGACCCTTGTCCTCGCTCTGCTCGAGTGTCCTCGTCGAGTGTCCTCGTCCTCGGCAGGTCAGGCCGCGCCAGGTCCTCGAGGAGGTCCTTGCCGCTGGATCCTGACGGCAGCAGGACCACTGGACCATCGCGTTGTCTCTGGCGTCGTTCTGCTGAAGTGGCAGTAGGGGAGAGTGCAGTACAGCTGTCCGCACGCTCGCCTCCCCCCTCCGCCCCCTCGCGAGGTCAGCAAGGTCTCCTGCTCCCCCTCCTCGGCTGGGCCTCGCCTTCGGCCGAGCCTTCGGCACTGTCGAGCTGCACTTGTTGCCACCTGACCGAATCGACTTCAACCACGAAACAACTTGGATGGTATTAAAAATTTAATTTTGATCTGCAGTCTGTCCCGAAGATAAGGCTACCCTCGAGATGGTGTTAAGTTCTTTCAATTGAACAGACGGCGTCAATTGCATCGAGCTGTAGTGTGCCGCGTGCTACGGGCTGGATGCCACCGGAGGCTGCGGCACATCTCAACACGAGCGACACATTTATCTGTATCCTGGAATGCCGCCTCCAGGCCGCCTCTGGTAAGAGTCTCGCCAGCCTTATGGACCTTTTTGCGGCACTTTTTCGTCTCTTCCGGCTGGAACGGCGGCGACGAGCGTACTGCCACACTCCAATGCAGAACTCCACACAGTGCTTGATACTGGGATCCCGCGGCCGGCCCACTCTGGGGCCCACTGTAAAGCCGAGTTCATCAGGAAGTAGGGTGTCGTCATTCGCATAACTTACTTTCGCTGCCGCCATTGCTTCTCAGTTCGGCGTCACTCGAAGCCTTCGCACCTCCCCACCCCCGTGAAGCCAGAGAGCCCCGATTCGAAAACCCTGAAGACCTGGACACTGGGCTAAGAACCGCGATGGCTATCCCCATTCGTCCGCCATCTTGACTGGTAACTGGCGAAACAACTGCTGCGATTGCCTAGCTAGGGCAGTATGACAATTAACGACGTGGTATGAGAAATTACACGCATCGCGTTTCTTTGCCCAATATCCAGGTCTTTACCCGACCCTAGTGCCGCACGGGCCGCTGCCTCTGCTGCTGCGAGGTGAGGAGGAATGACTCGGCGGCCTTGAGGGGAGGGGAGGGGAGCGGAGGGGAGGGGGCAGGCGCACGAATTGTTTCCGCCCCTTTTGACGAGGTTTTAGTCGAGGTGCAAATACTTGGCAGCGCTCCACCCGCTGCCTCACGTCCTGATTTCACCCCTCAGCAGCAGCTAGGCGAGGGGAGGGGGAGGGGGTTACCCGTGACCCTCGCCAACACCTGTTGGTTGGACATGGCGCGGTGGGCGGGGGCGGGGGCGGGGCAGGGTCACGTGGTCTATCAAGAGGGAACTTGTTATTCTGGATCGTAGAGTGCGGGGGAGCAGCTTTATGTCCCCATTCCAGGACAGACCGCCATATCATGTCGCTATTTTTGAGTTGCCAAATCATTCTCTATGATCGGTCAAGCACACTGTAAAAAAAAAACGCCACATTCGGGGAGCTTTACCCGAAAAACGAGCAAAGTAACACCAGTTTCTGGACCTCGTTTTGAGTGTTATTTAGAAATGCGTTTCTAGGATGTACTCATCATTTTGGTATAGCTCTCAAAATGACCACCCAAAATTCCAAAACTGGTATTACTTCTTCCCTATTTACGAGAAGGGCTTCCCAAAGCAGGTACTTTTTTTACAGTATTCTGGAGTGTAGGTTGACGCGCTGACCAGGCTCCAGTCTTCGTTGCGACTGTAAAAGATTCCCAGCTGTAAGTGAATAGAAGGGTGCCCTGCTCAGCCCAGCTCGCCCTTTGGACCGGAGCCGAGCAGACAGTCTGTCTGTCGCCCTGCTCCAAACAAAAGGCGGTGCACGAACAGGAAGAGACAGCTTCCTACCTCGCCGCGCACAGGCAACTGGGTCAGGTTCCGGCGAGGACACCTTGCGACCCCCTACTTCCCTTCCTCTGTCGTTTCAGCATCCTTTCATTGACTCTTCATTCACTCTCAGCCTGCTCTCCTTTACCTCTCGCTGGCTACTCTCTCTCTCTCTCTCTCTCTCTCTCTCTCTCTCTCTCTCTCTCTCTCTCTCTCTCTCTCTCTCTCTCTCTCT
>CABIKL010003578.1:0-10747 GCA_902196195.1 Aptinothrips rufus | reverse complement strand
GAGAGAGAGAGAGAGAGAGAGAGAGAGAGAGAGAGAGAGAGAGAGAGAGAGAGGGAGGTGTCCGTTCACTAGCACTGTACAATATTATAGGCAGCAGACTCCCCAGTGTTCGAAAAACAGACTTAAACAGTCTCCTCTTCCAGCTTCCAAACAATTTCTATATCCTCGTCCTCGTGCTCGAGTGTTCATAGAGATATCGCAGTTGTCCTGCGATTCCTTCTCGGTGTGACTGGGATAGTGACGAGGAGGAGAGAGATGAAAGGGGGGTGGGAGAGCAGGCACGAGTGACCTGGGCGGAGGGGAAGCTTCGTTCCTCTTGCATCCTCCCTTTCTCTTTTGTTTTTTATTCATCCTCCCTGGTGCCACCCTCGGTTTCATTCGGCGGCAAGGAAGGGGAAGGGAACGGAAAAACGAACAGAAGCAAGCAGTCGCTAAGGACGGTGGCGAGTCGAGAACCTAGTCGAGATGTTCCTCTCTTTCAGACCATTGGAAATATTTCGCTTCAGGATAACTATACGCATGACGTTCTGCTCTTACACCCCGGCCAGTGAATACCTGTGACTGCTCGAGCTGTATCAATTCACAGGGCGGTGAGAAGGTTGCCGCTTACTCGGGCTCGTCGTTCCTGCGAGTCAGCAGCTCGCTCCCCTCTGCACCCCGCTGGGTGGCTGCTCTGTGGGGGACAGAAATATCAACTGCGAAATTTCTCATACCGGACAGCAATCCCTCATAGCGGCCGGCTGCAGGTGGGTCCCGTAGGTGCGTAAAGTGAGGCGGTCCGACCGCGGTCGCCCCGGTCCGACCGCCGGGACCTGCCGTAAAGAGAGCGCTCCCGGCGGTCCCGGGTGCGGCGGTCCCAGCAAGAATCCGAACCGTCGGGACCGCTCCGACCGCTTTTCCAACCTTTCCAACGGTGCGACCGCGGTCCGACCGCTTCACTTTACGCACCTCGTATACCTGGCTTCCATACGTAGTCAAGATGGCCGCCGGGTGGGAGGATGCCTATGGTATTTCTGTCCCCCTCCAGTGCTGTACTCTGTGGTACCCTACAGCTTGGGCTGGGCTGGTCCACGGCCCGCCGCGCCCGTCGCAACTCGCAACCAGCATCGCCCCGTTGACTCCGTCCCGCCTGCTGATAACCATTCATGCGAACCAATTCCTCCGGTCGGGTCGGGCCGGGTCGGGCCGGGCCACTCCTGGCTGGCAACCTCTCCCGCTGCCTTTCCAGTCTCTAAGTCGACAGCAATCGAGTTACACGGTTTTGATCGCAACGCCGTCTTGCACGTCAGCCCCACGTGAAGATCACCTCATCTTCACTCAGCTAATGAGCGAGCAGCTCAGAAACGTGCGGGCCTTGCGGGGTGGGTGCGGGAAGAGGAGGGGTAGGAGGTCGAGCGGGGTTGAGGGGGATAGGGGGCGGATGGCTTCTCTGCGTCCCTCCCCTTCCTCCCCCGGTTCACTTCATCAGTCTCGCCACGCCACGCCACGCCACGCCACGCCACGCCACGCCACAGCACTGCAGCTCGGCACTCCGTCGCGTCCCGTGCACTCGCCTGCCTCGACCTGCTCGGGCGACGCGGCGCGGTACGTGATGGGGATGTGACAGGACACAGGGCGGCGCGCGGAGCAACACGGTCAGTCCCAAGTCCAGCCTCAAGACATCACTCCAGCGCAGCACAGCGCAGCACAGCGCAGCACAGCGCAGCACAGCGCAGCACAGCGCAGCACAGCGCAGCACCCTGTGGATTACCAGTGCTGATAGTGGGATCCCAGCAAGGGATCGAAGAGCACCGGGCCAGAAGTCCGCGTGAGGTGTGTGATCTACTCTCGTGCGTTCGCGTGTGTCTGTGTGAGTGCCGGCGCTGCACATGGGGTGAACGTGCGGGGTGTCGTATCGCGTTGTGTGTGCAGGCAGTGTGAAGGGGCGTCCCGGCGTGGGGCGTCATGCCCGGTAAGTTCTCCCCTCCCCGCGTGTCTCGGTACCCATGGCTGCTACCCTTCTCGCTGTCGAATCGCGGGCACGGCGATCAAACAGTTTGCTCGCCGAGGAGGTTCGTCTTTTGTCTGGGCTCACAATGCGAGCAGGAAGCGTTGTGGAGGCTGAGGGCAGACCAGGCCGGGCCGGAGAAACACAAAGGGTTAGGTTCGTCCGTCCACCGGCAGGTCGGAGCGGGACCATGCGGGACGCAGTGCAAGGGGCGGACTGCGGTGAGCCAGGGGCCGATAGACCAGGCCAGAGTAGAGCTAGCAGTCAAACGACAAAGAATCATGGTGCTTAACCCACGCATTATGCGTAATCCGATCTATTATCTTACGTGACCCAACAATAATCAAAGCAAAGCAGGTGCTGTGATTGCTGAAGCGAAAAATTAACATCCACTGGTCTCATTAATACAAAAATAATTAAAGGAATAATCGCAATAATCCGCACGGGTATGACAGGTACTGTAATGAATTTTTGTGCTTTTGATCCGTGAAAGATAATTCACAAACGTCTGATTCGCGTTTCAGCAGTGTACAGCAGTGTACCTCACTTCCCAATGGTGAAATCCGATATGAACATAACGAATGCCTTCATCAAACAAGGCCAAAACTACTGTACCTAGAGACAGACGCAGAATACGAAACTTCTTAAGGCTTCATTGTTAAGTACCATAATCATAACATTAAGATTTAATACAGTTACTCGAAAAAGGAAGACTTTTTTTTAACCACCCACGAAAGAGACGGATTTTGTTTCTATAGCTCCTCTATCTACTGCAAACAGCCCGTTCATTGTCTCGATGGGGACACGGCACGCATCTTGCGCTCTGAGGTCCATTCCGTGAAGTGTGGAACTGTACCTTGCGCGCTGGACTCAGGGAACTAGGACGGTGGTGACAGGTTACTAGGTCCATATTGATTCTCTCTCGAGAAAGAATATACTACGCAGACACGGTGTAATTAATACTATGCTGGTCGTCCTTGTCTGGTCGCGACTGCTGGAACCAAGCACGGCTGCATGCAGATTCATTGCTTGTTTGAAGATAATAAAAAATATTAAGTCGAAAGAGAATTCAGACGCTCCAATAATAATATAGAATAACTTTGATCGCCAGCCACTATAAATACTGAAAGCTGCGATATGCAGAGAATGTTCATATCAGTCTAAACGGCGAAGAGCGAACATAGTTTTTGCTCTGATATAAGTTACCTATAAAAACGTTCTTACGGCATTAAAATAACAGAAATTTAAAAAGCAGCCCAAATTTAAGATTTCGTTCGTTTTGTCATGATCTTCGTCACGGTGGCTGCGGCAGGGGGCGGGGCTAATGCCGCGGGCCTTCCTCCGGGCCCTCCTCCGGTCCGGCTCCTTCTCCTCCGGGGCTGAGAAGACACGCCGAACGGCCGCCAGGTACGCACCGATATACGATACGCGGTGAGTTGTGCCGGGCTGTGCCTTGCTGAGCAGGACGAGAGGGGAAGGGAGGGGAGGGGGTTGCGGCACCCAGCAGGGCCCACCAGGGTTCAGGATCGGATGTCGCGTGCTTCCTGAGCTGCACTGGGCTGCCTGCCTGCCTGCCTGCCTGCCTGGCTTGCTACAGCCAAGAGGTGCGGCCAAACAGGTGCAGCAGAGTGGTGGAGCCAATGTGCAAATCTCCTCAAGAACCGAAAGTGAAGGATCTCTTACCTAGAGGTCTCTAGAGGGTTTGAAATAACCCGGAATACTACGCATCGCTGTCCCCCGCCCCAAAAGGTTAAATTACATATACAGTTAAACGGCTCCCTCCTTAGAGAGCCCGTCGACAACAATGCATTGTCAAAGGAGCGATCACAGTAGCGGAGCGGAGCCGGTAACCCGTTTAACTACCGACTTTTGCTCCCCTCAGGTTTTCAGTCTCAGGTCCATTGCGGACCTCGCCCGCCGCCTCCAGCGCGGAGCCCCCGCGAGGTAGGCAGTCCCGGCCAACACGCGAGGCGAGCAGTGAAGCCTATCCCGCTTCGCAAGGGGCCACGGTACTGCCAGCCCAGCCCAGCCCAGCCCAGTGCAGCCTAGAGACGGGAAAGTGGTGGGCTGTGATTGGGCTTTGCATCTGTCTCTCTTTCTCCCGCCGTAAGAGTCCAGTGAGTGCGACAGAGACAGACAGCGCTATCGGGCTCCCGTCTCTGGTGCAGCCCAGCCCGTGCAGCGCGACGCGACGCGACGCGACGCGACGCGGCCCGTGTTGCTTTTCTTTCGAACTTCCCCGGCATGGCATGTCCCAGGACTGCTCCGTGGATGCCGTCCGGCCGTCGGTGCTGCAGCGGGTGAGGACTGGCCAGGTGTCGGGTGGGTCGTGATGCACACCCACCGTGTAACGTTACCCCGGCCGGGCCGTACCGGGCCGGGCTGCCATTCGCTGCGCTGCACTGCGCGCCCTGCACTCCTTGAAGAGGGTCAGCGGTCCATGGCGGTAACACTAGTGGTACACGGCCGTAACCCAAGAGCACGGCTCCAAACACGACTTGTTTCGGTTCCGATTCGACCTGGGGGGCTGCTGGGCAGAGTAGGGGCAGGGAGCGGGCGGCGGGATGAGTGACCAGACCCCCTAGGGCATTTAAACGCTTCCATTCCCTCGAGGACAGCCATATGAAGCGGCGAGTCTGCGGAGCACGGTGCCAGTGCAGTGTTGAGTCAGTGTTAGTTGTGATTGTGTTCTTCCGCCATCATCATGTCAGTTCGTCACGACGGCAATGGAGCTGGTCCAAAGTCGGGAGGTCCATACATACTGGAATCTCTCTAGCGAGTGAGTAGTGCGACAAAAGAGCGACTGAGAACCTGCCATCTTCAACATCAAAATCTCATTGGTGACTGGTTAAAATTTTATTTAACAGAACGGCTCTTGTTCGGCCAAGTCCCAGAGGGGCTTTGACCTTCTTTCAGATTTATTCCCAGTTTTCTCTGTGTTGGTATTTCCCTGGACCATGTCATTAGAAATTGTTAGACCGCTTGTAAAGTAAAGTAATATAGTGTAATGCGCGTGATCAATTGATGATTTTTCACGAGGCTCCCATACTTTGCCCCACTCTGTCTACTTCATACTGCTTCATTTGTCTTCCTGCAAAAGCAGTAGATTTGCTTTTTATAATCTCCAGGAAAAGATCATGACAGGTTTGTTTGACCTCAGTAGTCTCCCAGGACCATGTTTTTGTATTTATGTACGAGTTTCATTTCCCTCCAGGCTGCCTGTGCGGTTCAGTGGGAACGTCTAGCATCATTATGAAGCAGGCATCATGGGTTGACCGCACTGGGTACTGGTTTCAAAGCGGTGGTGAGAGGAAAATATGAACGACTCTAGCACCATTTGAAATCAGTTCCTTGTGGGTGTCTTGCCTGCACACACATCAGCAAGGAAGCTCGAAAAACAACAGGCAGGAAGAATGAAAACTCCATCAAGCGAAGAGTTAGTGATATCATGAGTAGGGAACAGTAGCATGTTTAAAAAATGTAAGAGTGTACCACAAATATCAAAGGATTAAATTGACTTTATTGGTGCTAAACCTGAGTAATGTGACAACTATTTATTGCTTCCTTACAATGACGAACCATTAGAGAGTTGAGGCCACAACCATGAAAATAAATAAAAAGATTCACTGAGGACATTATTGCCGCATGGCAAAAAACATTGCTGAAAAGTTTTTGACACAGCTCTTTGAACAGTAAAACACATACCTCATAGCAAACTCTTCCAAAGGGCCTTGGATATACACTTCTGGTACAGCCATATTTTAACAATAGACTGTATTATTGTAGAACTGTGAACTCAATAAATGTTACCAAGGCAACTTCAAAAGGAAATAAATCAAATATTTCATAGTTGAATTAATTTTTAAATGGATACATTTATTTACCTGAAGACTACTCACACATATTCTGAAAGTCTGATTTTACAAACAACATAGCAAGTGCTACTACGCTCATTTAACAGGAAGAACATATCGTTAATCATTAACTACTGTACATTTCGGGGTTTACAAATCTGTTATTTACTAAATAGACCAAAGAGAGAAGCAATTTCTTGGAAAAAGTTCTTCATCTTAAAAATAATCCAAACTGAATGCTATATTGAGAACAATATGACAATGGCTAGGAAAATGGCATGTGTGTTGGACTGGCCATTTACTTATTATAGAAAAAAAAAGGAAACAACAAATTCTACACAGTCTCAGTCTGTTAAAAAATCATTAATTATTCTGAAAGAAACACAAGATTCCCTTCAAAAACAATCTAAAAATCATGGAGTCATAAAAGAAAAGGAACTAGATGGTATGAAGAGACTTCAAATACAAGAAGAATCATCATTATTCAATGATTCAAACAAAATTACCAGATTGTTTGCTCTCAAGTCACTGGTAAAAGGTAAGATGAGCAAATCAGACTCACTCTCTGTCTTGAGTGTTTTGTTAAAAGTAAAATCAACTAACACTTATTTGAAGAAAATGACAAGGCTTTCAAAATTTACGTTTGAAGAGCAATAACAAACAAAAGGAAAGAAAAAACAGTCTTATAACATGAATTGGTTCCCTTGGGGAAAAACAAGGAAAAATATATACAAACTAGCAGAACAAAAAATAGCACATGGAGGAACTTTCTCAACTCATTCACAATAAATAGTAATTACTAGAAACATACATTACCTACATCAAGAAAAGAAAAAAAGAGAGATATTAACAAGTGGACAGACATTGAAGACTTAGTGCAGCGCGATTACATAATCATTACAAATGTGGATAGTAAGGAAACATTTTGGAAAGAAGAACCTCTTCCAACACCAAAAACTGAGGTGGCCCTCATCTTAATTCTACAACTTCATTTGACATCCGTTTAAACAAAATTATTACTGTATAGGAAAATAATATTCAACAATGGTAAACAGTGCATGCTGCCAACTCGAAAATGATAATGTCACAGTCAAACTTTAAAACAGAATCATATTCTGAGCTATTATTATGCATATAAACTTATCAGTACAGTAAGGAATGTAACACTTCCTTCACATTCATCATATTGCTGCCTACATAGTATACCCCCAGCAATGCTTAAGAAAAAAACCCATTCAGAGAGAATATCTGCAAACTCATGGTACTCTGATATGAGTTCCAGCATAACAAAAGGTAGAGGAATTTTCTTGGTTGTGATGCTGTGCTTAGCTGATGACCAATAATTTAAGTAGCACATTGCACAGATGATTCACATTTAAGACCCCAATTATAACAAAATTTGGTTGCTGAATCACATACGAAAACTATAAAGCTTTCCAAGAATTAAAAAGCACTGTGTGACAAACAGCTGCTGTACATTACAAGTAAAGATTGAAAAATGTCTTGCGAACTTGTATTTAAGTCTGCCACAAACAATAGGGGGAAATTGAACATGAATAAAACTGAATCTAATGCTGACAAAAACAGTGTTCAATGTTTGAAGATTTCAACTTGATCCTATTATTTCATGGGTTAATGGAAACATTTTATCTTGTGACCACTAGCAGTACAAAAAAAAAAAAAAAAAAAAAAAAAAAGAGAAGCATATTTAAACCAGCTCTTCCATTAGCTTTCAACAAAATCAAATTTAAAAGCTATACTAATCATCTAAGCCCACAAATTTTTTTTGATGAAAACTTCCCCAGCTATACAACAATACTGCTTTTTACTCATCAGGACGTTTCGTTTCATATCTAACCTCATCTAGTGGTCCTCTATCGACAGAAGACTATTTTATGTACCCTTTAACTTCTAAATAATCAATCCCCACAGCATAACCAAACAACAAATATTACATGTAAGCGAGCACATAGGATCTGAACAAGTTTAAATGGTAACAACTCCCCTTCTCTGTCTGGGAAGGGTAGTGCTTGATGGATCTTTTGATGCAGATTTTGTAGGAACTTGTGGGATGGATGGAGCTGAAGATTCTGCTTGCAACTTGAGCCATGTATCTCCTAAAGCTTTTGCGAAATGGTCATCAACTGAAAAAGGATGAACAGTGTTAAGATTAGATTCTATGAGCAAAAACAGAATATTACTCTAAGAGTTATACAAACATTGAGGTTTTTCCGTTAAGAAAACAATAACTCACCAGATAATCCAGTTATTGAGAGCCCATTACTATTTTGCTCCTCACTTTGGTTATTTGATTTCGAGGATGTAGTTTTCTTGGCGAATAGGGTCATGTAATCTTTTCCAAGAGACCGCCGGAAATGTTCGTCGATGACCGGGTCACACATTCCATCACCTTCAACAACATAACACAACACTTGGGATTAGACACACAAACAGTGAGAGGTTTGAATAAAAATGATTTCGAACATTTGCACATTAGCATACCTGACTCTATAGTAATGTCGTTCTTGGGACATTTTTCTGCAGCGTCGGCATCTTTGAGGAGAGTTGGGCTGGGTGGTGCACATGTAATAACAGACGGCCTAAAAGCACACAGAAAAAAAATAATGAAAAATTAGTAAAAAGAAGCTCAACAACGAAATTTTACTAACCCAATGTAAAAATAGGAGATATGAGAATGTTGCGGTGGTAGCCACTCACCTGGGGAGGGGAACCGAGAGCCGGTAGCCGGGCTTGGAGATGGCCTCTGAGTAGGAGGGCGGCGAGCCGCGGTCCGGGGGCGGCGGGGGCTGCGCGGAGGCGGCGGCCAGCTTGGCGCGGGCCGCGGTGCGCTCCGCAGTGCGAGACGAGACACGGCTGCGAGTCGACATGTCGAGAGGACCGTCCCCCGACTGGCATTCCCTGCAACAGAAGAGCATCACGTCAGGAGGCGGCAGCGTCCAAATCACGAGACCGCGGGTGTAGAGAGACTGGAAGGCGAGAGATGTGCCATCCAGGGGCGGGGGCGGGACGGGGGACTTACCGCGCGCTGGCCGAGGCGTAGTCGGGCAGGGTGTCCCGGGCGCGTCTGTCCCGCCTCCAGCGGGTGGTGGGCAGCTCCTTCCTCGCTTCCTCTGCAACAAGCCAGGGCGCACGGGTGAGACACGAAGAAAACAAATGAGCACTAGGTTTGACTTTCATCACCACAGGGCGCGCTCCCACTTGTTTCAAATCCTCCGATGCGCGTGCGAAGACTTGGGGTCTACTGTGATACCGATGGGGATCGCGGTGCGAGCGATACAAGGCAGTTCCGGCCGCCCTGTCTGCAGCGAGACCGGCGAGCTCGACTCACTCGCTGCGAGTGAGTGAGTGAGTGAGTCGCGCGAGTTTATGAGAAATTCTGCATCCATCCAGCGAGGAAAAACCTTACCAATCGAGCTTACGTTTGAAGTGCATTTGAATCGGAGCACAGTTTTGCTCAGCCTTTTTCCCAATCCCAAAAACTTTCCTTAGAATCTGATTTTAAAACACCCCGTGCTGGCGCCACCCTTAGGGATCCCTAGCCAACCTGCAGCCTCGCAACGAGTCACTCACTCGCTCGCAGCGAGTGAGTCGAGCTCGCCGGTCTCGCTGCTGCTCTGAGGCATTCCCCTGGAATTTCCGGCCATGAGCGTTCCCACTTCCCAACAAGCAGAACAAGCCACCCAGATATGAAATCCTATTTCGGACGAGTACCGAAAAGATAAGAGGTTCGGATTTGGACAGGTCGAACAGTGAAGTGCTAATCTCTGAGCTCACAGCTTGTCAATCTGCACCCTTGCTTACCTCACTAACGAATGTGGCAGTTTGTTCATACACTACAAAGAACTCCCAACCGTCATACCGAATGTGTTATAATTAGAACGTTATGGGGGTTAAAATTGCTTCCCAGTGTATGAAAGATTTGATAGTAAGGAAGCACAAGTGTAAAGGCATGACAGGTACATACCGTTTCATGTCGGCATGGAAACAAACCTACATACCGATGTGCTGACAATGCTGCCGTGCCGGGCGTGCCGGGCCTGAGAGTGTGTACGTTAGGCGGGAACACATGAAGAGGGATTGAAATTGAAACATGTGATGTACGTTTAAAGCCCCTTTCCTAAAAAAATACAGGGCTTTTGGCTTCGAAATGAACTTATTAGGCTAAGTGGGGTTACCATACCAAGGGGGGTTCGAGGTAGGAAATGTGGGAACGCGCTCGTTCAAATGAGGGCGCTGAGGTGGATTTGGTTTGCGCCTGCAGCTGTCCGGCGCTAAGCCCCGTTGAGAGGGCCATGCTCTGAAACAAGCGAATGAGCGAAATCGAGCCGCCCTATACGAACGCCTTTCATGTCAAACTTGCGGAACGAACGAACAAGCAAAGTCAGAGAAAACGATGAGAAGGAGACCGTCCTGACTGAAGCGGAAGTTGTGAAAGAGATGTCCCTAACCTTGCCTGTCCAGCGAGCTGTCCAGCGAGCTGTCCAGCGAGCTGTCCAGCCAGGGCTGCCAGAGAGCACAGTCAGTCAGGTGCCAGTCCCACTGCACACCTCCCACACACGTGGTCACGCACATCCTCCACACGTCACTCTCGTCACACTCTCAATAGTCACACTTCGCGTACACGCGGCTGCGCGGCGGGGCGTGGCGGCGCGTGGCGGCGCGTGGCGGGGCGGTGCGGTGTGAGCGGGTTGCCGGTGGCCGGCGGACTGACTGACTGAAACTGAACCCGACGCAACCAAAGCGTTGAGTCAAAGCGGCGTGGCGTGGCGTGGCGCGGCGCGGCGGGAAGAGTAAAGCATCGCACGTATCCCATCGCTTAGCGGCCGCCGCGCCGCGCCGCGCCCCGCCCCCCCCCCCCCCCCCCCCCCCCCCCCCCCCCCCCCCC
>CABIKL010003577.1:0-10748 GCA_902196195.1 Aptinothrips rufus | reverse complement strand
AAACAACGGAATCTTACAGGAGAAGGAAGCACTGTAACTAAGATAACAAGGAACCGTTACTCTAAGCCGTCTCTTTGAAAGCTTTGGGCGATTATCTATGACTGGCAAAGGATTTGCACAGTAGTTTTGACCGAGACTGTACTTTTTCTGAATTGGTGATCGGTTCTCTAGGCGTCCTCTCCTGCCAACCTAGGCAAGGCAGCAGGGCGTATCGCAGAGAAGGTGCTTCACTTGTCTAATCACTGCCGCAGATAAACGCGTCTTCGATTTAAACTGAAGAGGTTTCACAGATACAGATTGCGTAAGCCGGTCAACTCATTGAAAGATGCATCACGACGCCGAAGCTGTTCGGCAGGATCTGAATCATGAGCATTACGAATACGTCGGACGTGGGAAGATTTCCGATGTTCTGGGAGATACAACCCAAGCAGCGCGAAGAGATCACATTAGCCTGACTTTGGTAGTCGGAAACCCAAGGAACACCATTAGGATGCGGCGGTCACTCGAGTCAAGGGAGGCTCTCCATGAAACATGAGGCAGCAGGATCCAGCCGATTTGACAAGTGACGTCCTCGGAGGCGACATTGATGCAAACGCAACCAACAACAGCAGGGCAGGGGCGACAGTGTTGCAAGGTCACTTTTCAGGAAGGAAATTCATCCAAAAACAAACACCCGAAACCTCCCACTTTTTCGATTAAATTGTCAGACTGCGAGTCACACGACGCGCAAGGGACTTACTGGAACACCCTGTGGCTGGAGGGGGCCTCGTCGGACGAGCCGGAGGAACTCCTCCGGGCGCTGAACAGACGCATGGCGAACAGGGGCAGTGACTTGCGGTGCAGCTTCCTGACGGCTTCGGAGAAGCCGCCCTCCGCAGGGCCGCGGGGTGTGGTGCCCGCCGTGGAGGTGCCCGCCTCGGAGGTGCCCGCCGTGGAGGTGCCCGCCTCGGAGGTGCCCGCCGTGGAGGTGCCCGCCGTGCCCACCACCGTGAGGGGGCGGGGGCTGCGGTGGGGTCGCTTCCTCAGGCGCACGCCCCCCGCTGCCACGCCGGGCACCTCACCGCCCCCCTCCGCCGATCGCCCGGAGGCCGCCGAGTCCTGCTCCTCCGGCTCCAGCCTCTCCGGCTCAGACTCGGGGCCCAGCTGCAGGTCGGGGTGGGTCAGGTCCATGGCGCTGAACGCGCGCGGCCGCGCCCGGCCCGACCAATTGGGGCTCATCAGGGCTGCGGGTTGCTGGCCGAGGGGCTGGTTGACGCGAAGGCCAGGTGGCTCACGATGACATGACTCGCGACAGCTGAGACTCGGGGGGCGCGCAGTCAGGCTCAGACTGGCAAGGACGCGGGGCCGGTCCGGGCCACGGGTGTGTCGTCCGGGCGCTGCACCAACCCACTGTGCGCCACAGTATGGTCAACACAAGGAAAACAGACACCTGGCTGGCTAGCCACCGCCAGGGGCGGCCTATCAGCTGCGGGGCGGGGCGGGGTGGGGCGGGCGGGGCGGGTGGGGCGGGCGGGGCGGGGCGGTGACGGGCCGGCAGCTGTGTGGAGCGTGAGATATTGCACCTGGCTTGTGATTCACGGCTGATAAGCCCCACCTGACTTCAGCGCATCGCTCAGCCTGCAGCCGCTCAGCCCGCTCGTCCTCCAATAAAAGCCCAGACGTCAGGAGTCACACGTGTCGACGTAAGAAACGAACTTTTTTTTTTACGCTAGTTCAGGTGGCCAGATAAGAATGAGAGGGATCCAGACAGATAGAAACGATTAATCGCGACCTCACATCGTCACGAGAAGGTATTATAACATCCGTTCGATGATCTCATCAGTTCATTTCGATATAAAGCTGCCGAAACTTTGAAAGTTTTACGGGCGCAGACTCTGCCTACCTACGCAACAAGCGTTACCTCCCCGCTGACACGTGATGGTCTGGGTTTGTCCGAGAAAGTTACTTGAAACTTTCATACGACTGGGAACACTATTTCGATCGGAATGATTATCAAATCGCTGAAACATTCAGAGTCAGCTGCTTTTAGCGGTCGCGCTCTCCGCGCGCCTGGCGGGTAGGCTACAGTGAGGCAGCAGTGTTCGAGTGTCCACCGGGCTGCCTGCCTCACACGCGTTTCGTCCAGTCCTGCCCGGGCCCCAGGCCCCAGGCCCAAGGCCCAAGGCCCAAGGCCCCAGGCCCCAGGCCCCAGGCCCCAGGCCCCAGGCCCCAGGCCCCCGCCTCTCCCACCGAGCGCAGCAGCAGACATTGCTCAGTGGCGAAGCCGGGTGCTCGGAGGCGGAAAGAGCAAGCTCCCCTCTCCCGCCCCTTCCTCATTTCAATCTCTAGGACTCTACCGTGTCCTACGCCTTTCTTCCCCTCACCCTCACCTGAAATACGGTCACACAGCAGCAGCTAATATATCCTGAAGGCATCACGCGGGGACCGACGCCGCGCGAATACTCCCCGCGCGCAGAGCCCCTCGCGAGGCGCCGGGTATCGCCGCGCTGTACTCACCCGATGAGTAGCTCCGTGGCCGCCGTCCCCGCCACCCCCGGCACCGCCGCGACTCGCAGGAACTCGTCATCCTCCTCCTCGCCGGTGGACGGGGGGTCCTCGACCAGCAGCGGCGCCACGTGAGCGGCAAGCGGCGGCCTGGGGACACAAGTCAGAAGATGTCAGAAAGAGAGGACAGGACAGGGTAACTAACGTGCGAGTGAGGCAGGCAGCATCCCCACCTGAATCTGTCCGGCAACTTAAATTCCATAAGACTCCGCCCCTCGCCTCACAGGCACTGCCTTCATGCATAAATTACGTCATATAGAGAGAGAAAAGCTAATTCATCGAGAAGGGAGTCGAAGCCGTGTAAGTTTCGGCGTGCTTTATGCTTGACGCCTGATAGCAAACTTAGTAAACTCAAGAAATGCCAACTTATGTCGCTATTAGAACAGAGACCTTAGCCAATTTTCAGCATTACAATCTATGTCCCAAAACTATAGACATAAGTACTTCTCTATCGAAAACGAGAAGAGATTTTCCTGCTTGTGGCATGTCTCGAATGCATGACTTCTTTTACTGAAAATTTTGAAAACCAATGTTTTTAGCAGACTAGTTTTTGTCATTCTTAGGTTCAACTAAATAATACTGGTACTGGGAGGGTTACGTAACGCAGATTTAGAATCACCCTTCACCCTAGAGCACGAAGCGAAATATTCAGTTAGCTACCCCACGAAACAAGAAAAAATAATGCGTCATGTGATTTATGGCCGACCTAGATCTATTTGATAGCCAAAGAAGTACACCTTTACTCAAACATTTTTTTCAATTCTGACAGAAACTACAAAACGAGATTTCGTGGAATGGTGATATAAGCAAACACGAAGGAGAGGCCACGGGCAGGGAGGGGAGGGGGGGGGGGGGGGGGGGGAGGTGGAACGGGTCGGGGTGGCCGTGCCTGCAGAAGTCGTACAAGTGTTCAGCAAAACGTTCTGCTACGACATCGTCGACAAGATGAAAGCTTCTAGGGTTTCTCGGGTGGTAATCCGGTAACCTGACTGGTTCTATGCAGGCACGTTTCGCTCATCGAAATGCGCAATAAATAATTTTCACGAGGCCAGCGCTAGCGCGCTGCCTATTTCGGACATGTGAGTGTAAGAATGACAAGCAACGACGTAGTTTTACATCACATTCAAAGATGGCCAGAAGCGGAAGTAAGATCAAAACGTCTTCCTCTGACCGGGAGAGCAGCGGAAGTGGGGACTGTGACTTGCCGCTCTTTAGCTCTTCAGCACCCGCCGGCCAGGGGAGGCGGTTTTCTTCTCTTACACTTCCGCTTCGGACCGTCTTTGAAGTGCCCAATTAAATAAAAGATTTTCAACTCAGCCAAATTGATTCATGACAGCAGCCACCTTGTACGAAAAGACGAAAGGCAGTGGTCCTGGGGGGACAGGTTCATACCGCCCCGGAACTTCGTAATATGACGAATTATAGTTATAGCGTGCTAAGAGCTATAAACGACCACCCACCTTCACCCCGAACGCGAAGCGAATGCATAATTTCCCTCTCTTGTGTTTTCCCTTCAAGCGCCCTTGCCCCTTGCCCTCAGCTTTGTTAGGAAAGGAACCGTTTGACATGAGGAGGGGAGGTGGGAGAGGGGTAATTGTAGGGCAAAGAGTGAATTCATCTCGCGAAATACGAATCGTTTGTGTAATGTTGCCATGGGTGAACTACAAGAAGATCACCGTATTAGAAGATTCACTTGGAACATGACATGATACACATTTCCGTTTTGAACATTGTCGAACACAACCTATAAGAAACTTGTAACGAAGCAATTTTTCATCTTCCAGGAAGCTCGTTATATAATATTTATATATAATATGTTCTCTGTTACGTGGACTGCCATTGCACAGCGCGAACTTCGAGGCCAAAGTCACACGAATCGATAGTTGTCTATCTGATGAAGAGCCGGTCGATTTGCAACTAACTACCCGCATCTTTTAAACCCGCGCACGCTAGCTTGCGTTTCGTAACTGTCAAACATGCCCTTCGGCGGATTACATGATTACATTGATTGCATCGAATTACAGAGAATAAAGTCAACAATTGATCTGAAATTTCAGTGTTTTTAGCCTGTTTATGACAGTTGCAGTACTAAATGGCTTCGGTAATCTTTATTTTCTTTGGAAACGAAGTAAAATATCAATATTTCTAATAAAATCACATAAAGTTTGTACACATGATTACATGACTGGCTGACTGACCCCTTGCCTTCTGCTCGCAACAGATTTTCCTTGTTTGGAACGATATGTGATTTCCGTGACGACCGCTGTACCAGAATCGTAAATGGGAACTAAGCGTTGTTCTTCCTGATCAGCTGTACGAAATAAGAGACCGTTACTTGCAGAAGGCTAGCCTGCGAGCACCGCGTCGTGCTGGGGGTTGGGGCGTGGGAGTTCGACGTGTGCCTATCGCCTACACGGTGCTTACCGCCTCGTCGTGAGGTTTAGGGTCGTGATGGCTACGACGTGCTCTAAGCCGTTCGGGTCGAGAACGCCTGCTCCTGCTCCAGTGCCCGCGCTGCTCCCGTCTCCAGGCAGCCGCAGCTCGAGCTCCAGACACCCATCTCGGCAGCCCGCTCCGCGGCGCGGGGGTGGCGGGGGGCGGCACCGAGGCGCCAGAGCATCCGCAATAACTCACTCGCTGGGTGCACTCGCACGCTGGAATGGGTGTCAGGACAGGACTCGCAACACGCGGCGGGATCTCAACTGAGAACAGTCCGTCCAGTCCGATTCACGTCGCGCGCGGGTCACGAGGGAGGCAAGCTCCCGAGCTGAACTGGAGCACAACACTGGCCAGCACAGCGCACTAGGCTGACATCACATCGCATCACCTGGCCTGGCCGCTACTGGCTGAGCTGCCACCGCCTTGTAGACTCTCGCCCCACTGCCTCCCCGCCACGACAGCCGAGAGGCAAGGGGAGGGGGGAGGCTTTGCCGCAGGCAGCTCGGAGCGAGTCTCTTCCAGCATGTTCAACTTCAACCCGTAAATAAGATAGGCTTCTTGACACTTCACCAAACGAAATCAGAAGTAAAATCGATGTTTTCGCTTTGCAACCGTTTTGCGTTAGATGTTGGCAGTCCAGATGGCGCCACCAGCAAGCCAAGAGGGCTACCATGGGGTGGCAGACTCGCTGCGCAGCGGAGCCGCGCTGTGATTGGCTGCGGTGGGGGTGAGCCGCGCTGAGGCTGAGCACCGCGCGCCTCTCTCGCGAGGGGCTCTGGGTCGATACGTCGATAGCCCAGCCGCAGTCTGCTTGGGGGGTGAGCGCGGGGCAGCGCGGGGCAGCGCGGGGTTAGGAAGATGGGTGGGAGGGACAGTAGTGGGCTTCCAGGCTTAGCGCGCGCAGTTTGAATTTTGACGTGCGGCAGACCCAATCCCATGACCGACTATTTTCCTAACTTTTCACAAAGGAATGCGTTCTCATGGGAGTGTAAATCATCAAAGCACCGTTAGTAGATGTTCTGATGATTTCATGGCTCAGTCTGAACTTTCGTGATGATATTACGACGAACTTTTCTTTCTCGACCGTCTTAACCTACGTTGTCCTATAGAAAAAGAACGGGATTGGAAATGGACTCTTTCTTATGCCGCCTCTATTGCAAGATACGCCATAGGGTCAGTGTGGTTAATAAATGCATATGGTAAAAACTAAAACCCCTTTGGAGCCGGTATTTGAACCAAAAACTTGCACGTGACCACTCGTATGAGATCACGACAAACACCTGACACGAAATAAATCGCAACGTAGAGGTCAAGGGTTGAAATACCGGCTCCAGAGGGTGTTCAGTTTTTACCATGTGCATTTATTACCCACACTAACCCTACGTCTTAAAGGGGTCGGCGCCTTCGAACACTTGGAAAGAGAGTGAGCGACGAAAGCAGTGTACTTACGAGGAGGCGGTGAGCTCCAGGACCTGCCTGGCCAGCAGCTCGGCCACATTGCGACGGCAGGACTCCTCCCTCCAGCCGGCGACGCCCACCGCGCCGATGCTCTGCCGCTTGGAGGGCGGCTCGTTGACGACCCGCTTGGGCAGCGGGGCGATGGCGGCGCCTGCAGCGGGGAGGGACACTTGCATCATGACGTGTTGACAGAAAGGGAGCCGTTCACAAATTACGTAACGCGTTATTGACGACTTTTCGACCCCCTCCCCGCCTTATCAACATGAGTAACGCCCCTTTTCTCTCCGATTTTGACCATTTCGCTAATGAATGAAGATCAACCGGAATCATACCTTGGACCCCCTCCCCCTCTCAAACGCGGTACGTAATTTGTGAACGGCCCCAAGACTCACAGCCCCTTTGAGCTTCTCTTCCCGTCGATATCAATCGGGTGCTCCAAAAGCAAGAACAACAAAACGGCTCATTTCACTGGCCAGGCGAGCGGCGGAGTACATTCCGCACCTCCCCTGCTCTCGCTGGCCAGTGGAAGTCGTCTTGTTCTTCTTACTTCCGCTTCCGGTCGTCTTCGTCTTTGGAGTACATCCTGTTCCATCCAATTCCGATTTCCACTCCATGTACAACAGAGACTTTCAATAATAGGGTACTTCAAAGAAGCCCAGAACGGAAGTGGGAAGAAGAAAACAACATGGCGAGAGGGGAAGCGGGCGGTTCCGCTGCGGTTCCCCGCTCCCCCTCTCACCGCGTCGTTTTCGTCGTTTTCTTCTTCACACTTCCGCTTTGGACTTCTTTGAAGTACCCTATTGCCAAGTGTCGATTGTTGATCTGCTCTGCCTTGCTCTGCTTCGCGTCCTCTACTCACCCAAGTGGATCACCGAGTCGGAGTGGGCTCGGGGGCGGAACCAGGGGGGCCGCAGGTGGCTCGCAGAGCCGGCCGGCTCGGGGGTCGTGAGATGCATGACGCCTGCGGGAGAACACGACGTCATCAGCTTGGTGTGTGCCGCGATCAGACGACTCAAAGGGAACCAAGGGAACTAGCTGTCCACCGCCGCCCCCTTCCCTCCGTCCCTCCCTCCGCGCCCCGTGTTTACGTTGCGCTAGCCAAGGGAGCGCAGGTACTGATGTACCGACCCAGAGACTGCTCAGAGGCTGATAGTGACCTAAGACAGCGCCTCGACTACACCAGGTGGAGCAGGAAGGGGGGGGGGGGGGGGGGGGGGCTGCCCGCTCATCAAGCACCTCGGCGAGGAAGAGCTGACATCGTCCGCCACAAGCTAACAAGGCGTCAGTAAACATAACAACAATCTCGACAACAATGTAGCTGACCGATGATCAGCACCCGCGGCGCCTTCGATCGCCAGCTCTGATTGGCGAGTCGCGCAGGAAGATGTCGCGGTAAACAAACAAACAAACACATGCTTATTCGCACCCGCCAACGGCTGCGGCTCGCCACCACTCGCCACGGCCGGACGCACGGTGACATGGCGACAAGCGGCCGCCTGTTTGTTGCCCGATGACGATTGGCCCACTGAGCAGAGCATAGCAGGCTGTTGATGCACACACTGTAGGATACAAACATACGGCTGCTGCGGCCAACGGCGACAAAAATAGGCCCCGAAGGTCCTTTCCTTTCTCCCGATCCACAGCTTGATGAGTGCGCCACACCGCCCTGCCCCCTTCGCTAGATCCGTCCCTGCACTTCCTTAACCTTGGCGGCCATCCATAAAGGAGGTCCGTGTCTGTATGAGGTGGGGGAATCTGGCCAAACCGGACCGCTTGCTTATTTACAGTAAATACATGGGGAAGATCGGCAACATTTCCAGGACAAAGGGGGTTGAGGGGGTCAAAAGATAGAATTTACCCGGACGTCGTTTATGGATGACCCCTTATCGTTCGAACACCTGCTTCTCGTTCTGGACATAAATATTTACAGCTCGTGATTATTATGTCACATGTCACATGCAGTGAGTCGGGACCTCCGTCCTGCGCACCGCATTGTGTTGCTGGCCTTGCTCCCCACCAGTGCCCGCCAAATTAATTCGGATCGCCCCAGAGACCCAGAGAGGGAGGGTATAAATAGAAATCACGCTGGTTTGCTGATTTCCGAGATCACATTCTCGGACATCGTTCAATCAATAACTGCTCATAGAAAGGCAACGGCCAATCCGACCACGTCCGAGCAAAGACCTTGAACCAGTTTTGGGCGCAATCAAAGATGGTCCAAGTTGTCTGTTGACAATGATCCTTTGGGCACTGCTTGCTGATGAAATCGTCGATGCAGAGATGCGCAAGTGAAATATCAGGGAAGCGGCCTGTTACGTGTTGCAAACGATGGCCGACAAACTGGCTTCGAAAACTTATCCATAGAGACGGGATCTACAAGTATCGCTCCGTCTCTGTGTCAGGGCATACCTGGAAGCCGCTGTCAATCAATCAATCAGCTTCAATAGCAGATGGAGACCGTTGCTGCGCGGTTTTCCCTCCTCGGCCACTGCACTGTTTTAGTCCTCACCTCAATCTGGCAACAAAACGACTCGCGTTCAATGACGCGGCGTGCTAAGAGTCCTCCATATCACTCGCTCCCACTGCTGTCCGCTGGAAGTCACTTGTTGCACGACGCGCGGAGCGTGAAGACGAGGTTCTACATCAGACGACAGGACGCGCTGCAGGACGCGATGCAGCAGACGACGCACGATGCAGCAGACGACGCACCACGTAGCAGACGACGCGCGGCACAGGACAGACGCGGTGCAGCAGCACTCGGCAGGACGCGAGAGCGAGGGAGTGTGATGGTGGTATGCCAGTGCCAGACCAGTGGAGGCCTTTCTGCGGGGGACTGGCGGGGCTGGCGAGGCTGGCGGGGCTGGCGGGGCTGGTGGGGCTTGCGAGGCTGGCGGGGTTAATCGACACAGCGCGCGCTTAACTGGCTGCCAAACTCTCGGCCGCCGCCTTTGGATCGGTAACCTCGGCGTACTTCATGTGGTAACACTTTTAAAAAAAATAATAAACTAAAAATGACAAGTTATACATGCGCCTCCAAAAGAATTGGTTGTGTCAAATATAAATTGGTTTGCTGGTCTTAAAAATGAGTGGTCAGGCAACGAGCTTTTGACTTTTCAAGCCATCTCGATTTCTCTAACTTTTCCCTGATTTACTTGGCTTTCCTGATATGTGGCAACCCTGAACCGGGACAGGGCCTAGAGTGGGCTACGGTGCTATAGCTTGGGCCTACGCCGCGGGTTGCCTACCACTGGGTCTGCAGGCGCATACGCACTCGCGACCAGAGGTCTCTAGCCGTGCCGTGGCGCTATGTGGCGCGGCGGGGCGCGGCGGGGCGTGGTGGGCGCGGCGGGTGGGGCATACCTTCTGAGGACAGGTGTAGTGAGTCAGTGCCCTGCCCTGCTCCGCCCTCCCACTCTCCTCCGCCCCGCCGACCTGGAGATAAGATAAGATTCTCGACTGAAACACACCCAGCCGCACTCTCCCAGTCGAGCTGCTGGTCGCCGCACTGTGTCGGTCCACCTGTTCAATTCTAACTCCATTCATCTAGAGCGTTTTAGGACTCAGAATGCGGTTCAAGACGAGTGTGTACGTCCTCGCTGTCGCCATGCGTGAGTATCGACTTCTGATCAAACTGCAAAATATGACGACTCCTCAAAACTTGCCTGGAGAAAACGAGGCCATAGCTCAGCTCACCTCTCTCTAGCAATTTGTAGCACCTACCATGTTATTTCCCAGTTTGATGTCGCAATAACATGTTTCGGCTTAGAGCTTCACTGTTTGAGGGAATATCCAATATCTGCCAGCAATCCTTCATCCTGCGCTACTCCACTTGACGCCCATTTTTCGGTCCGAATGTGTCACGGTTGCGTCACTACTTCCGGTTCCTGGCGCGGCATGAGTGCTTTAGAAGTCGAACCAAGTCGAACGAAACGTCATATGACACGCTATGACACCACTTTGACGTCTTTGGGCTGCCGTTCTAAATTCTCTAACCATCTTTCGGATTTTACAACGAGAACGGTCTGCCATCGAATCACATAGCCGTCTGCTCTGACGCCTGTTTGTTTTGACAGTGGTGCTGACCCTGGTGACCGAGGAGGTGGACGCCAGAAGGAAGGTCCTGCGCGGCAGGAAGGCCATCACCAGAGAGTACTACAGTAAGTGTGGGAGGCGACATGACCCCCTCCTCCCCACCCAACCCTCTATTGGGGCCGTTCACAAACTACGTGACCGGTTTTAGGGAGGGGGGGGGTTTGTAGAAGCACTACGATAGGTTACGCGGGGGAGGGGGGGGGGGGGCAAGCGGG
>CABIKL010003576.1:0-10748 GCA_902196195.1 Aptinothrips rufus | reverse complement strand
CATGACCCCTGCAAATGCCCCCTTCCCTCCTTAGCTTAAAGCCTGAGCGGGGCAGGGCAGGGCACCTCGTCGTGGGAATGGAATTGTGTAGACGACGCCGTCGCATATCGCCGCGTCCCGCATCGCCGCGCCGCGACTCTGAAACGCACGACGACGCACTGGTCGCACCACACCTCACCTCGCCGCCGCGGCGCTACTCGGGCGTCGAGTCGCCCGGAGAGCTGACGTCCAGTCGCTGAGCGGCGTTCATCCGGCCCGGAGCATCCCCGAGCTGCTGTCTAGATGCTACACGACAACTTACCGGCCTATCGATTCTCTGTTTCACATAGTCCGCTGGAGTTGAAACAAGTTGAAACTTTCCAGAACAGGGTGTGTGTGTGTGTTGGTGTGTGTGTGTGTTGGATGTGTGTAGAGTAATTCAGTCCACTCTGTTGTTGAAACTATGGGAATTTTCTCATACTTTCAAAAGAAAATTTATAAACTTACTGTTTTGTTTTTTTTGTTTTTTTTTAAATGTGGTGTACTGTGTTAACTGCAATCATCACTCATGGTAGAAACAAAATGTTCTCTATTTAAGTACTGCTAAAATTGTTACCAGTAATTTTGTATAATAGTGAACATATTTCAAACACAGAGCAGGATTTCATTGTTCTGTCTTTGTTCTGTCTGCTAATCATTCAATTAATTGTGTATTTTTTTTTCCTTGTTGCAGTGTGCCGTGAGTGGCTGGTCCATGAGGATGGAGCCCTGGCTTACAAGCTTCAAAAAGAAGAAGGTGTGTATTACTTTCTTGCATCAAGATGGAAAATGACAGTAACTGAAATTATTAATTTTCCAGTGGCTGGTAGCATCAAGATATTTTTCTTACTGACTGTATCTTCTATTTCTAAACTTTCTGATTTGGAGTTGCACGATTCTCCTTACTGGTTGTGACACTTCAATTGTCTTCGAACTGCTGGGTGGTTGATCATAAATCATATCCTCTGTATACCACTACAGATCATGTCTTACGTAGTTCAGTCAATGGAAGGAGCTTTACGTGGTCATCATTCACTTCCTGGGGAGACGTCACTGCATTCCTCACAACAGTGCTGGTACAGTGACAATATTATAATTAGCAGCTCACCCAGAAGTATAGTGGATTGTGGGGCTTTGAGGCTTGTATCGTCTTTTGTTGAGCGGCTCAGTATTTTAGCTTATTAGTACGGTGCTGCTGGTTTAATGTTTGTGCTGCTCAATATGGTAACAGTACAAAGAAAAAAATGCTTTAACTTTAAAATGCATTCTAATAAAAATGGAAGTGCACTATTTTCATGTTCTTAATAATCAGATTCATATTCAAGGGATATGTAGGAAATGTTGCAAGAAGCTTTCTGTGATTGTCAGGCTGGCTGCATTGGGTGCTCTCTTTTATTTTGATTTTAAGTTTGAGCTTGGCTGCTGCAGATTGTTGATGAATTTTACTTCTATGGTTTATTTTATGCTAGTTTGTATGTTTTTTTGAATGCAATGCTACTGTTTGTTCTTGTTTTTGTTTTTTTATAGGTCTTGATCTTATGATAAAAATATATTCCTGTTAAAAAAAGAAAATCTGTTTCCCCCTCTTTGAATTAACACTTTTCACTTATTCTTTACAGTTGAGCAGCATTATACTGGGAATAAGTCGAGAAATGCAGTTGTACGTCTCGACACTCCCCTGGCTAAAAGTGAGCAGCAAAGAGAACAGGAGGAAGCACTTGCAAAATACCAGCAGACGGTTTTAGAACAGTAAGTTTAAAGTCTTCACATCTGCTGATTATTTAGTAATTTACATGTGTGTGTGTGTATGTTACAGTATTAAATATGTGCAATCTTTTCAATTTTTAGGGAGCAATATGATGCCCAAGTTGCTAAACAACTCGCTGAACGAATGGAAAGAGACGATCAGCTGCGCCGGCTTCAAAGAGAGCAGCAAGACGAAGAGATTGCAAGGCAGCTGCAGGTGGGCCCAGGACAAGTGGCTAACATGCGTGTGGTATATATATGCTTTCTGCTTTCTTTATAGTTTTGGCTCAAAATGAATATCAGCATGTGAATTTCTTACCTTGATGATTTGGAACACGTCATAAAACAAAAACAAAAATAATTCTTATTTGCACTGCAAAGCAAGCTTTAGTCATAGTGCACCTACCAATGATTTTTTCTCCTTCTTTTTTGTGTGTGTGTGCTGTTTGACTTGCACATTGTATTTTGAGTGTGAAATTTGCTTCATTTTCTTATTTATATTGTACATATTCACTTTTTTCTGTGTTCTGTAAATAATTAGTTTTGTAATTACATGGTAGTGTTTATTAATATTGATTTGTTATAACAAGAAACAGTTCTCAACTAGTTGTAATGAACTATATTTACCCTTCCTAGGAGAAAGAAAAAATCAAACTGGAAAAGGAAAGAAAAGAGCGAGAACGTCTGGAAGCTTTTGACTTGATGTATCAACCCAAAGTTCATCCTCAGCATTGGCAGATGTCTCCACCAAGCAGATCTCCTGCTCAGTTACCAACACAGTCACCTCAAGCTGAACCTCTGCCCCCAAGACAACTGAAACCAGGCCCAAGCTTAAGCCCAATACACAACTTGCCACCTGCCTTAAGCAATATCCGAGTATACCCAAAGCCTGGAACAAGTATGCATTATGCCTTCTTTATTTCTCATTGGGTGTTAACAATTCTAATTAAATGACTCATAATTTTGTTAAATCTCAGGTAAGGCGAGCATGTATTCTATGCATCCAGAACAACCATACAATCTTGGAGTAGGGCAAGACGTTGCAGGGGCTGCCTTTGGAGGCCTGCTTGCTCACACGCCGCCCCGAGCTGCACGCCATGCTCGTGGTGATGTTAACTCCATCGGCCTTCCTGTTTCTCCTGGTCCAGATGATGTGGCACAGCAAATTAGGTAATAAATTGCACAAAGTGCCCAAGTTTATCGCAGTTCTTTGCAATGTTATCATCGATATTATATCATATTTCTCTGTTTGACAGGCAATTGAATCTTTCTCGTCAAACACTCTCTCAGCAAATGTGTGAGGAGCTGCCTACAGCTGAAGAACTCTATGAAGAGGAGGCACGCCGACTGCAAGAAGAAAAAGATGCTGTAAGTTTATTTTACTGCCTTTGAATTACGCATGTTTTCAGCATTGCTGGTCGCCTCTAACGAGCATTGGCTGCTGACAGTGGTCTTGTGTCATCTCCAGTGCATGTGGTTTTTATATCATGACTAGAGTGACACTCGACGATTGTGGCATCACAATTCATCCTACACCAAGGGCGAAGGAAGAAAGGATCTTGTTCATCAGAACTATTCTAAGAACTACTCTACAATACATGAAATCACTTTCAGAATAATTTATTCTTGATTCTTTTTTGATTCAAACATTCAAAATTTATGTACATTTTTGTTTTTTATCTTACCAGGAATTAGCAAGACAGTTGCAAGAATTGGAAGAACGTGAGGGTGCAGAAAGTGTTGATAGAGATCGTCTACTTGCAATGGAAGCTCAGGATCAAGAACTTGCTAGAATGCTGCAAGAAAAAGTGAGTTTTTTCCTCCCATGCCATTCTACTCCTCATTATTCTAAATGAAAAACGCTTGATTTAATCAATGTATTGCATCATTGGGGACAAAGTCACATACTCTCAAGTTTTGATATTCTGTCTACGTAACTTATTATTTCTGGAGACACTGGACATCTACTTGTGCTCCCCAAATCACGTCATTACATAATGCATATAAAAACCAAGTTTTGAAACACCCAGTACAAGAAAGGAATTGTCTGTAACAGGAAAAGGCAAAGCTTAGGAGAGCGAGAGAACGGGCAAAGCAGAAAGCTCTCCTTAAAAAGCAACAGGAGCAGCTGCAATTGGAGACGTGTGCCGGTCCATCCGGGTCAGGTGCCTCATCACCTCTGTCTCAGCATCAGTCTCAAAGCCCCACTGAAGATGAGGACGGATGCTACAGTCTTCCACATGCGGGTTCTGCTGCACCACCCACTCCTGCAGGACCATCTGTGAGTGGGGTGGAGCCATCTTCCAAAGCAGGACTGCCCAAAGGAAAAAAGAGGTGAGAGCTCGGGTGAGAGCGTTTTATGCAGTCAACTTACAGAGGGGGCTTAATTTCCAATGTGGGAAAGAAGTCTTTCAGCCATTTTGCTTTCCTTAATTATGCAGACATTTTTCCAGATTCCCAGACCCAGAGGCTATTGAGGAACTGCCATCACCCAGTGCATCGCCTCCAAGTCCAGCCAGCAATTCAAATGTGAATGATATGCTCCACAATATTGCTATTGTTATTGATCCTACGTACCCGAGACGGTCGCCTTCCAACATACCTGATGTCAGAACTTCACCAGTCACAACAATCAATCAGCAAGGTAAGTTTCATACTTTCATTGAAAAAATTAGAATTTTTGTTTCTCTGGATTTATCTGTTGATGTGTTTACTTCTAGACTACTGTGAAGAACAGTGTAACAGCCCAGCACCCCCTTACATGCCAATTCAAGGACAACGTCGAACTGCCTCTTTGGAAAAGAAGTCAAAAAAGAAGGCTCCAAAAGATGGTTGCAAACAGCAGTGAGATAAGAGCACGCAACATTTTTTCAAAATGTAAGAGCAAAAGAGCATCCATTTACCTTTTACTTCTTGATTTCGCTCTGTGTTCAAAGCTTGTTTCACTGCCTTAGTTCATTTTCATGTTCATGCTAAAAAGATTTAAATCCTCTCTAGTCAATCATGTATTTGATACGACAAGTACATAAAA
Organism: Aptinothrips rufus; assembly: GCA_902196195.1. NCBI lineage: Eukaryota > Metazoa > Arthropoda > Insecta > Thysanoptera > Thripidae > Aptinothrips > Aptinothrips rufus. The sequence continues at coordinate 5,953 of CABIKL010003576.1, read as the reverse complement.
AAAGTTTTTATTAGTTTCTTAAATATAACACTCATTGTTACACTCCTTTAAGTTAAAAAAGGACTTATGTAAAATATTTATTTTTGTTTATTTTTTGTTGATTTTGTTTTAAAATCAGTTGTCAAACCTGCAACTTACGAACACAATTTTGCAAAGCAATCATTTGCAAATTTGTTTACATTGTGTGTATACATGTAAACTCTCATCTCAGTCTTTTTTTTTTATTATTATTTCTGTTTTATTGATACATAAAAATTTTGTGCAAAGTGTCCCATGTTTCACATGGCGAATAGCAAATAGCTACAATACTCATGACTTGATTACTGGCGAAGTCATGAAAAACTGCATTAGTGTTACTGCCTTTCGAGGTAAATTAATGTTTTGTGGGGACGATTTTTGTCTCTTGACAAAGCAGTATCTTTCTTAAGCTTCTCAAATTTCCGTCCATTATCTATCTAGTTGTAAGTGATATTTCCGGGACCAGTGTTATCAATCATGTTGTGTATCCTCAAATCTCTGACATGGTGTTTACTAAATTGATGAGAATAGTATTTGCCTACTTAACTGAAAAATTACTGCCTACTTAAATGACAAATTATGTTTTGTCTTCTCTAAGTTTTAAACCTATAAATATGATCCTGTCTTAAACAGTGGAATTTTGTTCTGGAATCAGTTCTGCAACTGCTTTGGAACTTTGCACCAGCCTGTCATACCTCAGTTTTGTATTAATTTGACAATCCTGTTGAACTATTTTATGTCGGGCGCATTTTAATTTCAGGAATTTTATAGACAATTATTCAAAGATATATGTATACAATTTTCTTTAATGTTTGTATTTGTGAGATGAATCTTTGGCTGAATTCATTCTCTTAGCTCTCAAAGTTATTTGTGATCCTCTTATATACTGTTTATCGGAGAAGAAAATGCCACATTTTCCAAAAATCAGAGAACAACCCAGTCCTCTTCCTGCTGCAGTGCGATAGTACTTTTGTTTTCTTCTGCTGTTTGCCCTTAATTATTTTGTTCCTTTGGTTTAAGGATTCCTTTCTATTCAGGGTTGTATGGTATATTTTTTGTCTTGTAGTTACAGTTTCTTTTGCTGTATCCTGTAAAAAATTATCTGGCCTGGGCCTGGTTTTGTAAATCTCTTTCTTTTCGGTCATGAAGAAGTTACATACCATACTTCTTAGGATGATGTATACATTTGCAGTTGTTGTGCAAGAACTGATTCACCATAAGATCATATATTTTTCATTTCTTTTTGTATTGAAAGAAGTAAATAAATTGATATCATATGTAACATCCATTGTCTATTACGAATTCCTAATACCTGAATATTCACTGTCCACATGTCGATGACAAAAAAGGATATAAAAGAAAAATTCTTTTTAGTTCCAGTTTTGATTCAGTGCAGTATGAATCCACAGGAGTTTCTTTATGTACCCTAGCCTTCGACTAGGACCATCTTGAGGCAGAACTGAAGTTTTCAAATAACCTACCGGTTTCGAGGGGAAAATATGTTTTGTCTCTGATCTCGGTTTAGCCTGGTAGAGTATACCCAGACAGACCATTTGTTATGTGATGGGGACATTCACTCGGCCTCACCCCGACTCCCCCACATCTCCTCCGGTCCGATGACCTTGACATCGGCCTTGACCGACTGCAGGCCCCGCAGACCTATGCGTCCCCCTAGCTGTACGTGACCGTGACCTTGACTTTGGTCTTGATCGCCTGGTAAGGGGTTCAAAATAAACGTGGGCGACACCTCTTTCGCTTTTTATCTCGGCGCCTCGAAACAGAAGCCGTGCTGCAGTAGCCTACTGGCTGGGCAGGCTGAGATGAGGAGGGAAGGTCAAGGAGCCCGGGACACTCGAGATGCAAATGAGAAGCGGGGGTGGGGGACATAAGATGCGTCACAGCGCGTGCCTCCCCCCTCTGGAATAAAGACCTGGATACTTGGCAAAGAAACGCGATGCGCGTAATTTCTCATACCACACCTTTAGTTGTCATACTGGGCTGGTGCGGCAGTCGCAGCAGCAGTTGTCTCCCCAGTCACTAGTAAAGATGGCGGACTAGGCGGGACAGCCAGCGCGTTTCTTTGTCAGAGTATCCAGGTCTGTACTCTGGAAGAGGGCAGGACCACGGAGCCAAGGACTACCCCGCCCCCCACTCCCAAGTCTCTTCACGTCGCGCGGTCGCGCTATGGGGACGCGCGAGGTTGGCGCTGCGTGAAGTGCGGGGGGCGCGACACGCGACACAGCTCGGCTCGGCTCGGCTTAGCTCCGGCACACCGTCCACCGGGTTGGGCATTAGGCCGTGCTGCCGTGCTCCGTCGAGCCGAGAGGGGGAAATGAGCTTGGGGTGAGTGCCGGTTATCAAAGGGGTGAGCGGGCCGAATGCGATGAGAGGGGTTGAGCGGGCGGATGGCGCCCAGGGGCGGGGCGGGGCGGGGCGGGGCGGGGGTGGAAGCCAGGCGGTGGCGCGGCGTGGAGCGGCGCGGTGCTGGCGCAGTGCGCGGCGAGGCACCGAGCCGGGTGGTGGGTCTCAGCGGCGCACGCCATGCGCCATGTAGTTCCGGTCTGGACTTCGTCGGGTCGCGAGGCGAGGCGTGACGAGGAGACAGACGTCAACACTGTCGGCGTGGCGTGGCGTGACACGACGCGCGCACTAGAGGCGAGTAAACCCGGCAGGACCCCACCCGCCGCCCGGGTGGGTGAGGGTGCCCCGGCAGCCTGGCGGCCCTGCGGCAGGCCAACTACATGAATGGCCTGCTGGGGCCCTCTGTCGCCCCCGCCGTGACGGCGGGCCAGGCCGGCAATGGTGAGTATTGCGTGCGCCTCTCACCTGCGAGGGGCACATCACTGCGAAAAGTTGAGCCAAAATGAATGCGTAGGGTTAAAAGTGAATGTGTATGACTATGATTTATTAGTGATTATTCAGCAAATTGGGATCGAATTATTTTTTTCGGAACTTTTGATATAATAAAAAAAAGTGTCTGTTTTTTGAATCGCGATATTTTCAGTTTTTGGTGAAAATTGACAAAAGTTTCCTTCCGGAAGTTCACTAAATGGGGGAGGGTGGGGGAAAGGGGGGGGGGGGTTAGTTTGGGACTCCAGCGGTGGTTTTGGACAGCTGGGTATCCTTTGATAAGCAGGGCTTGTTATCGGATTACGACACGTGATAACAACCGATTACTGCCTGGTGGAGATAAACCTCGGTCAGTTGTCACATCGTTGGATGCAACAGGGCAGCCCGACCAGGCCCCGCCAATGCAAGCTGCAACCTTCGCGTCGCGGCGAAGCGGCGCACCGCGGGCTGAGAGGGAAGTCCACGAAGGAGCCGACCCTTCGCGCGCAGAGTGGTCCCGCGCGAGGCGGTGCTGTAAGCACGGTGCTCATCAGCACCTTATCATGTTCTTTTTCACATCAACTGGGAGCGGGATTTGGGGGCGTTGGTATGGCTATCGACCTGAGCGCTTTCGAGCTTCCAGTCCGAAAACGCACCCACAACCCCAACCATGAGATTGGGAGACTTCACAGAGCTTCTGACGGCTCATTCCCATGGGGAAATAATTTCCTATTGGACTCGACCGATCTCATTCCCCATGGGAAATCGGTTCCATAAATCTATGGGAAAGAACTTCCCCATGAGTCCCCATTGGGAATCATTTCCTATAGGACGACTCATGGGGATTTGACCGTGGGTCTGAACGACTGGAACGGGTCAATGTAGCGGACAGCGCGATGTGATTTGTGGCTGTGGGATAGGCAGGGCGACAGGATAGTGCAGCCTCCGCACTGCCAGAAAAACCACAGTGAAAGCTACAGAAACTCTGACCAATAATTCGCCTCGTCAGACCCTACTTTCCTCCTACTACGGTGTTTCGTGGTACAGTGTGTACCGTACCTCCTATAAGCGACTGGAGTGTACACGGTAAAAGCACTGTCTTGTTTTCCAAGGATTTTAATAATTATTCCAAGGGGAGGCGGATGATTCCTTGGAATCCAAGGCAACTGCTTTGAAATCCAAGTGACGATTCCTTGTAAACCAAGGCACTTTCCTTGAATTCCAAGGAATCATCCGCCTAACTATAAGACCCCTGGATATCAAGACATTGTTTTTACCGTGTACACCATACCTGTGGTACTGTACTTTGAAAGGTACCGTCAGGGCCGGGCAAATTATTGATCAGAATTTTTGGCACGGGTACGGTTTAATTATTTGATACGTTTTTTATGGCAGTGTCCACTAGCCCTTTGCACTGCGGAGCGAAGGTCAGGCTCGTCCTTCCCTTATTCGCACCCCCTTGGGCCGCTCTACAACATCACGTATTATTTAAGTGTATTCTTGCAGCGGGACGCGCTGGGCCGGGCCGGTGCTCGGCCGCTGCTCAGGCTCCCGGGGGCATGCTGTCCTAAGGCAATGGATAACTCGGCATAGTCTGCGCGCTGGAAGGAATGAAAAGTTAAAAAGACGAGGCGCGGCGCAGGACAAGAGTGTAGAGTGCACACTCTAAATGTCTAATAACTTTTTTGTTCGGACTTAGTTATTTTAAACATAACTATTTAGTAACAATTCAGTAACAATGTAGAAACAATTTCGTAAAAATTTTGTGATTAAATAGAACAAAATTGTCACTAATTCTAGTTATGTTTAAAATTGTTAACAAGTCCGAACAAAAAAGTTATTAGACATTTAGGGTGCAGCTACCGCTCTCCACCTTTTATTTAATTTTTCACGTTGAGCCAATACGTTTTCGCGTATTGTAGGAGGGAAGTTACGGCGTTTCGGGTTACAGTGCACCGTACCTCCCATAAGCGACTGGACTGTACACCGCACCCCTGAGACCGTACTTTGAAAGGTATACACTCTTACTTCCTTACTGACGAATTAGGCGGTTTGTTCATACACGACAAACAAATCCCAACCGTCATAACGTACTAAAAAAAAATTCGTTAGTATTATGAACGAAATCGTTAGTATTACTAACAACTTTCTTAGTATTACAAACGATTTTGTTAGTACCTTATGCCGGTTGGGATTTGTTTGTAGTGTATAAACGATTTGTTAGTAAGGAAGTAAGCATGTACGCTCAGACTAGGCGACCAGCGGCATGTTATTGACCAGAATTTTTGGTACAGTTTATTCATTTCGTACGGTTTTTCTGGCGGTGTAAACTTACAGTTGGTTGGAGTGGTGCAAGGGAAGGTCGGGGCGGGAACGTCCGACTGCAGCTGGTCAGGGCGCGGGTTGCCATGGTTCGCGGTTGGGGCGATCGGACGTAGCGGGTCCTAGCGGGGAGTGGCGGGTCGTGGCGAGGCGGAGAAGGGATGCTGAGCAGGGAGCGACTCTTTGGACCACGCCACAGCAGCTGCGTGGCTTCTCACAGGATTCAAAGGGAGAGCAACTGACTCTTCGGTCGGCTCGTCTGCACCGCCTCCCTACATTCCACCATGTTAAAACTCGCAGCTCACAAGATAACTCTTACTACTAATGGAAAAGTTTACGGGCTGTGCTCGTGACTTCGCTGTACACGCGGAGGTCCGTTAGAAAGAGTGCCTAAATTTATTTTTGTCGCAGTTTCCTAATCATTTTAAAATAATAAGCCGCAGAAAGACCTCCAAAAACTGTTTTGTTCTTTTAGGCGGTCTTTAGACCCAGCCTCTATCACTCTATACCAGTTTTTACCCCTTTTTTTGTGCTTGGTTTTTGGGTTAGGTTGCAGTAGATTCTGGGTTTTGGTGTTTCTGTTTGACGGACTCGGGTGTACGAGTGGGGGAGAAGGGGTCTGGGCGAGGCGGGGTGGGTCGGGGCGGGAGTGCCACGCTGTCGATTACGATTCTCGCCATGAAGATGTCCTGCCCTGGTCGCACGTCGCTCGGCTCGGCTGGGCTCGGCTCGGCTCGGCTCGGCTCGGCTCGGCTCGGCTCGGCTCGGCTCGGCTCGGCTCGGC
>CABIKL010003575.1:0-10749 GCA_902196195.1 Aptinothrips rufus | reverse complement strand
GCTGTGTTGGGCTGCAAGTCGTCATGTTGGGTTTGAAAGTTCGCGGGCCGGTCGTGTGGTGGGGGAGGCTTGGGCTAGCGTCCGCACTTCGGCATACGTTCGGGTCCGGGAGGATCGGTGCCGTCCCGTCCGTTCTCTGCCGGATAGGAGATTAGCAGCTCGCTGTCTTGTCGCTGTCGCAGGCATTTAGTTTTAGTTTGACCTGTTGAAGCCACCAAGCGTCTGCTGTTGCTCTTGCTTGGAAAATCTTCTAATAGATCCGGCCTTGTCAGTGTTGTTACGTGACGTGCAAGTTGTTGAAGAAAAACTGGCAGGGTTCAGTGTCATTGGGACACTCCGCCTCGGTTTTGATCATTAACGTTATTTTTATTTTCAATTGATTGAGAATGAGTGGGGATATTATCAAATCTGCAGCGATTCATTCGAAGGAATTTGTGAATGGCTTGGCACGGAACAAAGAGCCATGGCAAATTGTTGCTATTACCGCATCGGGAACCTTGGTTGGAGTGTGGCTGTTCGAATTTATTTTCCAAGGAGATGGTGAGTAATATATTTTATTATGTCCGTGATTACAATGGCATTATTAACTTAAAAAACATATGTAATGTTTTAATTTCTACTTTTGCTCTGGCCCCGACTGTCAACAGTCGCACGATGTTTCATGTTCCTTTTTCTTTGTTTACCAGAAAGTGCTTGGATTCGCTGTAAGAAAACAGCATTCCGCTTCTTGCGAAAGATTCCTGCTATAAGAGACAAAATCGATAGTGAGCTTAGCAAAATTCAGGAATCTTTCAGTGAGGATGCAGCGAAGCGATATCAAGGAAAGCAGTTTTATCATACTCTACCAAGTTCTGGAAAGTCTGATGCAGAAATTCTGAAGCAAGTAAATGAATATCTTGAATTGGGTAAGTTTTGTTTTCTTATCTCAAGAGATTAAATGATTATTCTCATAGCATATCATCTGTTATTTGCTATAGAGTGTCCGATTTCTATCAGTACATCGAAATATCTATTCCATTTCAGAGAAAAGGATTTTTTTTTCTAATTGCAATTTGTTTTTATTACAGGAGAGTATAAATGGAAGGAGGGATATCTGTCAGGCTCGCTTTACATGTGGAACCCCAAGCTAATCTCCTTGCTCACAGAGGTGTGTAGTGCTGCATTCTACACGAATCCACTGCACCCAGATGTGTTTCCAGGAGTGAACAAAATGGAAGCTGAAGTTGTAAGGATTTCTTGCAATCTTTTCAAGGGAGGACCATCATCGTGTGGCACAGTAAGAATTAATTTTATAAAGCTCTGTTTAACTTTAAATTAACCAAAAAATTTAGTGTAGTAACCAGCACCAAAATTATTTTTTTTCAATCCACTTAATTTTAGATGACAACAGGAGGCACAGAGTCAATATTCATGGCCTGCAAGGCATATCGCGACTATGCTCGAGAGGAGAAGGGCATCAAGAGGCCAGAGATTGTAGTTCCTGTGACTGCGCATGCTGCTTTTGACAAAGCAGCTCATTACCTTGGTATCAGAATCAAACATGTACCAGTGAATGAAGACACCACTGTGAATATTGCTGCAATGAAGAGGGCTATTTCCAGGAATACATGTGTGGTCAGACAATCTTTCTTGTTATTTTCCATTCTTTGTAAAAGTATCATGATTTTGTTACTGTATAGTTTTGTCCAACTAGTGGTTCCTAATTTTAATTTTTTTCACACAGCTTGTTGGTTCAGCACCTAATTTTCCGTATGGTACCATCGATGACATCACAAGTATTGGAGAGCTTGGCCTCAAATACAATATACCAGTACACGTTGATGCCTGTCTTGGAGGTTTCATTGCTGTATTTATGGAGCAAGCAGGATATAATATTCCTCCTTTTGATTTCCGCGTGCCAGGAGTAACTAGTATATCAGCTGATACTCACAAGTATGGATTTGCACCAAAGGGCTCATCAGTTGTGATGTACAGTGAGCCTAAGTTCAGAAGGCATCAGTATACAGTCACCACTGATTGGCCTGGTGGAGTGTATGGATCGCCAACTGTTGGAGGTTCTCGTTGTGGAGGTAACCACATACTTGCTTCATATTACATACTTGTCATATTCTGCCACATAAATAACATTATTATAAATTATTGTGTGATTGTCTCTCTGTTGTATTTATATTTTCTTTTCTGCACAGCTATTATTGCTACATGCTGGGCAACCTTTATGCACTTTGGCCTTCAAGGCTATGTAAAAGCCACTCGTGAGATTGTTCAAGTCACCAAACACATTGAAAGCGGGTTAGTAACAGGCCCATTGTAACTTACTAATTTTATCTTATAAGTATCCTTGCAACTTAAATAAAAAATGATGTTTTATTCTTTCAGACTACGCAAAATTGATGGAATATTTGTGTTTGGTGAGCCAGTCACTTCTGTTGTAGCCATTGGGTCCAAGAACTTTGACATTTATAGGCTGCAAGAAGCAATGGAAGCAAAGGGATGGAATTTGAACACCTTGCAGTTTCCCAAGGGGTGAGCCAGTCTCTCAAAGACAGTGCATTATTTCATAACCTTTTCTTACATATCCGAAAATGTGAGTTCTTCTTCTCTTTGGTTTTAACACAACTCCTCCATTTCACAGCATCCACTTGTGCGTGACTCATTTGCACACTCAAGAAGGAAGAGCTGATGCTTTCTTGAGGGATGTTGAGGAAGCAGTGGCTGAAATCAAGAAGAGTCCTCGACAAGAGTTGGATGGAAAAGTAAGTAATTAAAGATTCTAAAGGAAAGTTTTATATGTGTAATTTTACTGACATTTGTCACACACACTCTGTTTCCTTTCAGATGGCCATGTATGGGGCTTCACAAACACTGTCTGATCGATCAATTGTCACAGACTTCACAAGGTTTTGGATTGATGCTTTATATTATACTCCAGAAATATCCAAAGCATAAATTTCTGTGTATTTATGGTAATGCAACTATGGGACCAGAGGAGAAATATTAGAATTGTTATTTTGCACAAGTGTTGCCATATTTTGTACTTAATATTTTATGATGTATATGTTAACTGTACCTGGGATCTATTTTGTCACACTTCATGTGTACATAATAATTTTATACAGCTTTTTAATCACAACAGAATCTTGTTGTTTTTTTGTTAATGATCTTCTTACACTTTGTCCTGCTTGGGAAAGATGCTAAACCAATGCATGTTGATTTAATTTGATGAAAGGGCTGGAATTATTTTCTTGGTTACATGACTTCATGTTCTGATAGTTCTCACTATTCTTTTTATATCACCAGTGTGCATGCAGGTAATGCAACCAGACAGTATTGAGCTTAGCTGAATCAAAGATTTTAGGGCTTAAAAACATTCCAGTGTGATAGTATTAATTAGCAGGAGTTTTAAAGAGAGCATCAAGTCAAAGTTCTAAGTCCATTATTTCTTGTCTAGGATATTTTTTCTTATTTTTTTTATGTGGTACGAAATGCGGTTTAAGTCAGTTAGATTTTCATTTTTACATAATCTACAAGTTTACTTCTTTTGGAAAGCTAACACCCCTCATATAATGTATTTTTCATGTGTAATATTTTTCCTGTAATTTTTTGCAATTAAGTGGAAGAAAATTTCACTTTTACATACCTGCAGAAATTGATTGCGTATTAATCTGTGACAAAATACTTAGACGATATGTATCATTGTTTCCATTTTACATTTTAAGAAATCCTCCTGCAACTGATCATGCTAGCAACTATAATGAAAATTTACTTTGCAGTGCTTTGCTAGGAGTCAGTTGGATATGAATGCATCTTAGTGAGTCCATGCTTTTCTAAATGATACCAAAACATTGAATGTACCAAGTCAATTGGCATGGCTTTTAATGTCGTTTAGGATCAATATTGTTCAAAGAAAATTGTTGCTACATTTCATTCTGTCTATGTATCGTATTTGACATTCTCTCCTTGTCATTGTTGTATCTTGGAGATTTCCACTTACAGTAATACGAGTTTTTAAGTATTTATGTATAATTTGCTTTTCTTTTTCAAAATATCTGAAGTCAAACTGAGATACTGGAATTATGTTCTTTAATGGAGGTTGATGTGAACAGTTTTCATCAATATAATATGTTATCATTCCAAAGGTGTGAGAGTTTATGCGTCTTGTGTTTTTATGGTCTTGTTTTTGCAAGCTAATTGTATTACAACATGTTCGGTATTATGAAATCTTGGTGCACTTTTTTCACAATCAATGTATGTTACCAAAGAAATAGAATTTCAATCTATACTCGACATCTCCTTACCACTTCTTAGGCATTCCCTCTATACCTCTATGCGCCTTGCGTCTATCCCAGCCAAAAATGATGTGTCGAAATTTTTTCGATATCGACATTTAACGTCGAATCGAGGGGTTTTTGTCCTCAAAATCGACGGTCGAATCGACGTCGAACGTCGAATTACCATCGAATCGACGTCGAATCGACCGGCGATTTTGAGGACAAAAACCCCTCGATTCGACATTAAATTTCGATATCGAAAAAATTTCGACGCATCATTTTTGGCTGGGTATGGTAATTCCGTGTCATTGCTCCCCATTCCCCCTTCTTTCCTTTGAATTTAATATTTTTATTATTTTTTCATTCCATTCGAGGAACTCGTTGAGCGAGGTCCGCGGTGCGCGCCAAAATATTCACCCTTTCGTGTGCTCCATGACAAAGAGACTGGTCCAGAGTAATGCAGTATTGCCGTTTTCAATCTCAATTCTTGTCGACCATTTTTTTTTTTTTTTTTTTCTAGTTGCGAAGGAGTCCTTGATTAGTTCGCTCGTATTTGAGAACATTCTAAGTTGGCACACAGAGTTGGCACTTTCACTGTCAGAGCGCCATCTACATCTGGACACACATTAAGTACTGTTTAAAAACTCTTTATGATATTCATGAAATACGGAGCGCAAATTACACAAACAAAAGCCAAAAAAAACTTGTCTTGCTGTGAAGGATTTCAATGCGAACATTGAAAACAATTCATTCAGCCATGAGTCTCGCGTGAGATCTTCGACCCGAATCTGCTCTGCTGAACTCGACCCCCATTCGCAGACCGACCGCATCGCGGTCAAGGTTACGTGCAGGTTAGCCACCACCCAGCCGCTGCATCAGACGGCCCTTATCGATCTGGCCGCGATCTGTCTCAACACATCGTTTTTTACCCGACCGTGAACGAGTTACTTCTGCTGGGTGTGTATACTGATAAGCAAATGCAAATCATTTACTGAGCTTCGACAGTGTCCTAAGTGTGGTGACTCGTGCCACGGCAAGGAACATCTGTGCCAGATCTGGTGCCGAGATCACAACGTCCATCAAATTCACATTTGTGAAATCATCGCCCCGTTAGTCAACTGACATCAGGTGACAGACACGGAAATCATGTGCTTGCGAAAGTGTGAAAGTGCTAACGCGTGATACCTGTAGTAGAGCGCGGAATTGCACAACTCTGACAAGCACCCTGCGTATTGGACAGAAAATTTTAGCGGTCGGTTTCGCCTTCATTTATCCAAGAACACCAGGTTAGGGTATCTAATGGAAACCCTTGACCAGGTCGCGTACTAGTGTTGAAAAACAATGTGGTGTTATTATTTGAAACTATATGGCTCGTCGCGTGGTATTGCCTTATTCTTCTGCTCGACTTGTTTTAGCAGCTACGTTGGCCAGTGCTCAACTGAAGGCAACTTTCCAACTTGATCTAAAAATAGTATTTTAAGACTATAGGTCACATTGGTTGTTTCTATCTGATTCTCGCAAAGATGTTCAGTGTCATGTTAGCAGACTAGCATGCACTGTCATAAGCTCGAAATTTAATTGAGCACAATATTGGAAAGCTCGATTCATGTCGGGAAAGTCCTTGTTCACATGGTCTCTCAAGCCAGTTTAATTTATATTATTTATTGCTCTGTTTAGGTTCTGCGGACTTATGCCCCTTTGAACTTGTTGTAAGAAAAACAGCCAACTAGCAAGATGCATCGTGCACGATCAGTTGCTACTAAGTTGACACCACTATTGGGACCAGAACAGTTTGGATCATGGCTTCTTCACAGCAGCAAACCTACTCGATCTATATGTGCAACTTCTAGCCGAAATTACAATGCACCTGTTGCAACGGAACCATTCCTCAATGGCAGCTCATCTGCATATGTTGAGGAAATGTACAATGCATGGCTGGCGGACCCCAAAAGTGTCCATGTGGTAAGTTTATTATTTCTTATCAACAATGAGGCTTGGTAAATCATGATGTGCTGCTACTCAACAATAGCATGAACAGTATTTTCATAAACCTTCATCTTAGACCAAGACAAGTGCTATTCAGTTAATCTTAGAAACGAGTTTCAGTATTTATGCCCTGCAGCTAAACAAAATATTTTTACATGAAAAATCAGGCAGGACACCATCTGGTTTAAAGATTATATTGTTTTTGCCTATGTACTTCAATTTTCTTACGACACTTGTTGCTTCTTGTTTTTCTATGAATGCACTTTTAACTTGCCATATTTTAGGATTTTCTTGTTAGTTAGATGTGCGTTGAACTGCTTTAACGTCTCAATGAAATTTTTTTGTCTCCGTACAGTCCTGGGATTCATTCTTTCGTAATAGCTCCGGTGGGGCAGCTCCAGGTCAGGCCTACCAAGCTCCACCCTCTTTAGCTCCTCCAGGAAGAAATCAAGTTCCTATTTCCAGCCTTGTACCTCATTTGGGTGGCGGAGGTATGCCTGGTCAAATCAATGAGAAGCTGATAGACGACCATCTCTCGGTGCAAGGCCTCATCAGATCATACCAGGTTGGTGGTCAACTGTGTCTTAATAAACAAGTGTCTCAGTGCTTTTAATACTTGAACAACATGGTTGCCACATGTGAAGGAAAAGTCATATAATTTAAAATTGGCCAGGGAATTCAGAGAAAGTGACATCAAGTTGCCAAAAAGTCAGGAAAATTAAAAATAAAAAAAATTTCCAGTTGGTTCATTAATATTTGGAGCATGAGACCAAACTTTTTGAAGTCTGTGAAAATTGGTAATTTGGACAGGGAAAGATCTGAAAAAAGTCAGGAAAATCAACATTGAACATTTTTGGCAACCCTGAACAATCCCACAGATTGTGTCTTGCATTTGATTCAGCCTGTTTTATGCCTACTTTGGGCTTAGAAAGTGTGTCTCTGTAGACTATTTACTAAAATTTGATGATTCAGGGTCTTTTTAGTGCCTTTCTGTTTTGCTTATAATTTTTGAAGATTATGAAGAGAATCCTTTAACGTTGATTTAGCTATCTTGAACGCTGATTGAGATTTACTGAGCAGGAGACACATAATTTTGAGTTAATGACTTACACTCTTTGTAGTACAGTCAAGGATGTCACTAAGTATTGTACTTCTAAGTCTACTATCTAAAAATAATACTTTCAAAAAACCACTTGTTATTATATAATTTACAATGATATAAATTGCTTTCTCAGAGACTTAGTCTTGTGTTGGTAGAAGTACGGTAGCATATGGTATTAAAGTGATTATGCCTTCCATGGTTCTAGGATGTGTGTTGTTTTGCAGCCAACAGTTTAAAAAATTATTGTTTGGGGTTCTTAATTTTGGTATACTTTCAAGCAATTTAATTGTTTAGTAACAATAACTAATGTGTAACCTATTAGTTCAGTAGAGTCAGCCTTATTATAGTATGTTTAATTCAGTAATTTTAGTTGCATGAGCTGCATTGTATGAGTGTTGCTGCTGAAATCTCGTCCAACCGGTTTAATTCTTTTGAGCTCTAGTGCTCTCCAAAAATAATTGTGTTCAAATGTTTTTTTGTTTTTTTTTTTTGGCTTTGTATTTTTTTGTCTACATTGTTTTTCTGTCTACTATTTTCTGCAGTAGACATTGTAGTAAGAGTTATTCTTTTTGAAGTAATACCCAAGACTTCATTTGCGCCGACCTTGCATAGAATTCAGCCAGTGGTCTTGAGTGAAGTTTAACTTGCAGAGTCACACAGAACATTTTCACATTTTGTTAGCAAATTCAGTACTACCTATGTTGGTTTGCTTCATTACAGTGCAAGACAAAACTGTGTATTTCGACCGAAATGTGAATTTTATAATCTTATCCTACCATTTCTGGCAAGAATTTTTACTTCCGCTAGTTGGTTATATCTGCTCTGTTTAAATTCTATTAATTACGCTCCTCTTAACTGATACAGTACTTAATTTCTTAATGGTCTATCTGTCCCTTCTCCCTTGAATCTTAACACAAAAGTGTTTCCTAATGGTCTGTCTGGCCCTTCTCCCTTGAATCTTAGCAATAAAATGTTTCTATTTTGTTTTCTTTCCGAATGACGTAGTTTTACACTTACCATCATGGAATTTGTTATACTTGTGTGTATGCCTCTTGGGTACAATTTTTTTCCTTGCGTACTGTATCTGTGGAGTTACGCATGAGAAGCATGTTGGGAAATTTAATTACAATGGCTCAAATGAAGCACATGGTGTGTTCATTTCAAGGAGAATTACTTTTTATGAAATTTTTTGTAGAGTTAGTTTGGTGGTTGATGGATTTTGTGGAGGTGGAATGGAATGAACAGCAACATTAGTTTTATGATTCATTTCTTTTCTATTTATGTCTTGTTTATCTATCTTATCTTATTAAAATCAATAGGAAAAATGCCTTGATATAATCAATTATATGGAAGTTCTAGTGCAGGGACTGAGTTAAAAACTGTGGAGTGCATTGTACTTATGGCACACAGTGAATATCATCGAGCTTCCCTTTACCCCTAGCTTAGCATGTCATAATGTATTCTGCTGTGCTGTATGGTGCTCTGCTGAGTATTGCCTTTGCTTTACTTGCCTATTGTCCTTAGGCGCGAGGCCACCTGGCGGCAGAGCTGGACCCTCTGGGCATCATGTATGGCGCCAACGATGAAACTTACACTGTCCGCAAAGGTGCTCCACCAGATGTGGTGGTGCGCCAGCATATGCTGGGTAAGGCTTGGGATCATGTTAGGTTGTCATCTCACTTGGTTTAACCCATTATAATGTCATATGTTGCTATTAAATTGGTTCATATATCTTTTATATCAGTATTAAGCATTAATTTCGCAGTGACATATTTCTACAAATTTGTTCAAGACATGACTGTGTAAAGGCAAGTTGGTCTCATGTACCCGAAATGGTGTGAAATTGAAGCTTTATGGTCAAGAGAGGTGTAAATCAGACAAATCACAAATATAATACTATTTATGGGTTGGATATAGGAAAATACTCTCCATGAAAAGACACATAAACATGTTTCTTATTTATAGGCAGAGTGTTGCTTATCTTCTTGTTAGTTTGCTTTATTAATATATACGAATTCAGTATTTATGGTACAATTATTAATGGACATGGACAGCAACGCAGTTTTCAAGTTCTAGTTTACAATCTAAACATAACAACTAAATGTTGAAAGTAAGTTTGCAGTTTAGTCTTTGAGAATTTCTATTTAGTTAGAAGATTTTGAGGCTGTTTGGTGATGTAAATTGTATATGTTATGCATTTTTCGTTCTATCCTTGGTGGTGGATTTCCCCATTGCATGTTGTTAGAGCTTTGTATATTATAAGTATACTTTTTTGCATAATGCATGGTACTTTTGTTGTAGTCAGTGCTTGTCTTGCCCATTGATTGGATGCAGTATGAGTGGTCTCTTAAAAGCAGATATCATATGCATGACATTTTATCTGATATGTATCCATTTCCTTACTTAATGAAAGACTAAGTTTTGTCTTTTTAAGTTAAACCACTATTGTTCTCATCAGCAGTGCCGAGGCTGCAGCTTCATATCATCTCGGGGTTGCGTCTCCCCATTTCCACTATGAAATTCAGGGGCCTGTCTTTAATGCTTGTGTATTAGCATGTTATGATATTTCTCATCATAGGTTTCATGAAGTATTTACTGGAAAATTTGGTATTTTACGTCTCTGTTTCAGGTGTTATCTCTCTGCCATTGCTTAGTGAATTACACAATTACACACGGAGTTGCTTTCACATTCTGAACATGACTACCAGTTGTCAGGTTTCAATTCATCTGGTATTACAATAACATGTTTGAAATCATAGTTTGCTTTTTTTCAACAGTCTGTGATATTATTGGGATGCTAACTTACCAACTTTGGGGTCTTAGTTGAAATATTCATCTCTCTCTTTCCAATCTGACAACTCATTTATTTTCTCTTGGCCTAGGCTTTCAGACTTCTTTTCTTCACTTAATTGGAGATTATCTGATCTATTTCTTCTCCTACGCATTCCGTGTCATTCCGTGCTTAACATTTTCTTTCCAGCATCCTCTATTTACATCCTGTAGAATCTGGCAAGTTCGGCCTTCCTCATCACAAGAACTTGTCTTGTAATATTTTGTAAAGTGTTTCAGTTGTTTGGAAAAGTATTGCCTATTAAAGAAATTCAGTCTGGGTGGAACAATATTCTTGAATAAATGGTGATGGTGTGACATTTGTCTGCCCACTGCATTCGCAGATTCGTGGACACCATATTGCACAACTGGACCCACTTGAAATCAGCAGTGCGGATCTGGATGACTCCCAGCTTCCAGAGTTGCTCTATAATAGCTATAATTTTGGTAAGATTTCAGCTTGTTCACATCTTTCTTGTAGATTATAGCTTGTGCCTGATCAAACAGTATATCAGAGATAAAGCCACATTTTTTTTTTTTTTTTTTTTTTTTTTTTTTTTTTTT
>CABIKL010003574.1:0-10751 GCA_902196195.1 Aptinothrips rufus | reverse complement strand
GGGGGGGGGCTGGATTCGACTGAGGGAGGATGAGCCCATTGCGAACTGATTGAAAAGCAATCAGGCTGAATCAACACGGCGTCATTGCGCCGCTTCGCAGTTTGCAGTTGTCGGCCTGCCGTCTGTTGTATTTGCCGGAGAGGAACCGCCTCCAGCGCTGCTGGTCTTGAAAGTCTTTTACATGGCGCGACACACTCAATTAATCAAACACGATCAAAAGGGCAGGCGGCGGATCGACAGATTCAATCATCGATAGAAATAGTACAGGAAAAGGGAAATAACTCCTCGCACTGTTTTCCATTTGAAACAAGTCGGAAGGCCCTGAAACGTACACACTAAATGTATTTTTGGGCACAAAGTTAAACATTGCTCTTGAAGTGCACGATTTTGTGCGTTCCATGCGTACGATTTTTGCTAATTGTACGCAAGTGTGCGTCAAGGGGTCTGCAGCAACCAGAAAATCTGTAAGAGGAATATACTCCGCCTTGGAATACAAGGAAATACATCAGAATACTTCGGAATATATTCCACTACATTTCACCAGATTTTCGAAAGATGCTCAAAAAACATCAAGGAGCGGACATTTTGTCCTAAATCTTGGAATTTGGAATACGTGTTCGATGTTCTCCGGAGTATAAGGAGTACGCAGACCCCTCGGTGTGCGTATAATATGCACAAAAATCGTGCAAATCAAGCGTAGGATTAACTTGCACAAATGCTCGCATACAATTCTACAAATATATTTAGTGTGTAGGTAGCGCTAACCACCTTTCAGCACCATTTGCGATTTGGATTTAAACACAGTGGGCCTACAACAGGTGATGTTAGTCACGCTTGGTCGCCAAGTTCAGGACCGCAAATCCTTGCAAATAGGAGTGTTGTGTGCGGCCATACCGCGGCTCAAACAGCGAGGGTAGCTGAGTCGAGCGAAGGCAAGGCGCCCGGGAGGAAACGGCTCTGAATTAGTAATACGCCCTTGCACAGCGCTCACATGGCGGGGAGGCTTTTCAGTCGTTTCTAAGCTTAGAGAGTAGAGGCTACTTATTTGCTGCATGCATTACAAGTACAGTTACTAGAGAAAATATGCACCAAAGATCACGTTAAGAGACAATGATTTGCTGCTTGTTAATAGAACGCAGATAAAAGCACCAATAGCACAAAAATAAGGAAGTTTGAAGATAACAGAGGCAGGTAGAGTAGTCACAGATATGAAAAAAAACAAGTAGTGACAAAATCCGTTCTAGCCACAAAGGTACACAAATTCATTATTACCCAAGAAAAATAACTGGACATTTGAATCGACTAAAATGTACACATAAACAAAGAGAGTACAAAATGTTTTGAAAAATCTGAGATGCAAGAGTTTCACTTGTTGGTGTATTTTAAACAAGTGAATATTTACCGAAAGGATTAAAACTAGCAGATAAGGTCGATGCATTTTGCTTGCACTTAAGTTAGGTCGATATTTTATTTGTTGCAAGATTCTAGTTTTCTATAACTCGTTCATGTGAATATTTCCAATTCATAAGTGCACTACATGTTGATGCTGACAGTGTGAGCCGACGTTTAAACTTACGCTCATGGAGATGCTGATCGCTGACTGATGCCAAGGGTGAGCAGAGAAACTTTCCCGCAGTCACGCCGCAGCGGTGGCTTTTCGAAGTCATGCTCCACTGCCGTCTTCGAGCTGGTTTCGGTTGCACGCACACACCTGAAACTTTGCTCACCTTATCAAATACCCAGGTTAGGAGCAAGTTTCAGGCGGGGAGTGCAACTCGACATCTCTTGATGTGCTTCGTGAGATGGGCGTCGCGTGTTGCCAAATCCTGAAAAGATAATCAAAATTCAGTAATCATTTTGACAGCATGACTTTTGCAATGTCATAGTATTGCCGGTGGGACCGTCTGATCGGTCCTATCCGCAAACCTTGCAAATACAAAGAGAATTTTTGTTCAAATTTTAACGACCTTGCTTACTCCTTTCTTTGTTGTCGAAAAATCAAAGAAACGTCATACATCACATTTGTTGAAAGATTTTCGAGAATTTTTGCTTTCGAGTCTACTAGCGCGAGCAAGGCAGTGCGCTTTACACAACTAACTCGTCGTGCAGATCTGGAGGACAGTCAGAAGAGTCTCAACGCAAGAAAGGGATGTCACTCCGATAAGCTCCTCCACGCACTCTTTGTCCCCGGCTCGGCCGCAGTGGCGAGCCCCATGCAATACACTCTGGCCCTTTGAGCGCCAGCCGTTTAGAAAGCGTTTCACTGGCAACTTCAAACGGCGAGAAAGATTGTCATCAATTCGTAAAAAGGAAGCAGAGATCCGTGGCAGCGGGGGGACTCTGCGCATAGCGGAACGAGGCAGAACAGGGCAGAGCAGGATACGACCGAGTTGAACGAAACAGGGCAGAGCAACATTTTGTATGGGTTCGAATATCTTCTACAATGAGCGCCATTAGGTACTACACGTTGTCACAGTAGGAGTGTCAGGTGCTAGCGGGATAAGAGGTCAGAGCAGGCAGCTGGCTCGCCGCGCGGGGCGGGCCTGACTCGTCCGTCTGTTGCCTCTCGCACGGTTGCTGGGAATTCCCTCCCCTCCATGAGGATAAGAATGACAGCTAGAGGCGATTCTCAGCAGATTCACGAGAGCGAGTGAGACACCGGTCTTGTAATGAGGTCGGCAAACGTTGGATATGAGCTTTACAAATATAGGGCCGCGGTGCGTATCGCGACATGCGTAATAAATGGACATCACTTGAAATCATACCTCAGGTACCCTCCACCCTAAAATTCGTTACGTTATTTGTGAACGCCGCTATGGTGACTGAACGATTTCTATGAGAAATTGCGCTGACGCGCCCTTTGTGGAGCTTTCGATTAGGACTGCCTCAAAGGGGATGGAATCGCAGAGAAGGGGCAAGGGAGACCGAACTTGGAAATGAAATGAATCGCAAAAGTTTTAGGGCAAGTTCAGTGATTACGAATATCAGCGATGTGTTGCTCTGGACTGGGGCCAACGACTAAAAGGACGCGGGGAGGAGACGAGGGGGACTCGACTACAGGTGGCGCTACACAGAAAAACCAAAACCCAGAATCTGGGCGCACCTCAACCCAGAAATCAAGGGCAAACATAGTATTGTTGGTGATGATTTTGAGAACTACTCTAAAACGCGTTTCGAAGCTTCCTGATCATTTTGCAACAGGTCTCAAAATCAAATCAATTTTTTTTTTTTTTTTTTTTTTACCCTTGGTTTCTAGTTTGAGTTACCCCAGATTCTGGGTTTTGGTTTTTCTGTGTAGGGAGGAAGAATCAGGTTATTGCACCTTGGTGCCAGTGACTTTATTTTGAAAATGACCCTGAAAATATGTCTGTCGCAAGGGGCGCTATAACAAGGCAGTTCGACCCTACACGATCAATTCTTTTGTGACTGATAAAACGCTGTCCGCACCGTCCGTTCCGTGAATTTTAATCGTAAATCCGTTCGCTGTAAGTTTGTCCCATACTAAATCAAGGCCAGAGTTTAATTGCACGGGCAGGGTCATCCAGAAATAGATTGGATTTTCAACCTAATCAAATTAATTTCCTATCCTGACCGGGCGACAGCATGTATTGAACGTGGGCAGATCAGAGGGGGGAAACTCTATAGGGCGGACTAAGGCTGTGTCAGGCGTCTGACGTCACCGTGCCAACTACGGTTCTACCACTTGTCCGGAGTGAAAAGTCCAGCGCTGCCAACCTCAGAAAACTGAACCGTCTTCAGGCGCTTCGAGTCTCAACGGAGACTCGTTGGCAGGCGTGTGATGCGGTGGCCCAGACGGCACCGTGCGCGCGCGGCATGGGTTCGGTTCCCGCCCGTCTCCTTTTGAGTCACTTTCTCATCTCAGCAAAGTTGGTAGCACTGCGTGTGGCACGGTGACGTCACAAGCGCCGGATATGTAGGCAACCGAGCACTACAGTTGAGGACCAGAAGTGTAGCATTGAGTTTCCCCCCTCTGACCGGGCCGCTGCACCGCCGCGCCGTGACGTCACCTCCCCACCCCCGAGCAGCTCCTGACCACCCCCACCTTGAGGCCGCCCGGTGGGCCGCCCGGTGGGCCGCCCGGTGGGCCGCCCGGTGGGCCGCCCGGTGGGCTGCCTAGTGGGCCGCCCCGTGCCGTGCTCGCTATGCTACGCCTCACGCCCCCGCTTTACGGCCGGAAGTGTCTGTCCTGGGAAGCAGCCCGGCCCCCGGCCTGGCCCCCGGCCCCCTGTGAGCCGCGGGGCGGGGCCGCGGGCCGCCAGGGCTAGGCGCGCTGATCGCCGATAAGCGGCGGTCGGGGCGAGGTAGGCAACCCACGCGGCGTGTCTGTGAGGAGCTACTGCCGCGAGGCCCTCTGCTGATGAATGACGACTAGGTGCTGGCTGCGGGGGGTAGGACCGGCGGGGGTGGGGGTGGGGAAGGGGTTGGAAGCGCGTCCCGGGGCCTCATTCGTTTTTATGAGGACCCGACCCTTCGTCCCTGGGCCGCATCGGGCCGGGCCGGGTCGGGGGCTTCTAATGCGACACTCAAGACGGACTCTGTCCTCCGCCCCCTATTGGGCCACATCACGCCTTGTGAGACGAGGACATTACTGAACCATGACAGCGTTCAGGTGTCAGGGCGGTGAGGGGCCCCTTACCGCCCCGACCAGAGTGCACTGCGGGGATGGTTAGACCCCGCGTATCGTCCACGAACTACTTTGTTGTACGGGCTGGTTGAATTTGAACTCTGCAAAGATTCTCTCCCATACACTGTTAGTTGCTTACAAAGAAACTTCTTTGTATTACAAAGAAACTTCTTTGTATTACAAAGAAACTTCTTTGTATTACAAAGAAACTTCTTTGTATTACAAAAAAACTTCTTTGTATTACAAAGAAACTTCTTTGTATTACAAAGAAACTTCTTTGTATTACAAAGAACTTTCTTCGAAAGTACAGGAGATTTTGCACAAACGTAATACAAAGAAATGTCTTCGTAAGTTACGAAGAATTTCTTTGTATTACAAAGAAGTTTCTTCTTATTACAGAGACGCTTCTTCGTATTACGAAGAAGTTTCTTCGTACTGTATTACGAAGGTCGTGTGTTCTTTGTATGTTACAGAGACAAGTTCTTTGTAAGCAATTAACAGAACACACAGCGATATCGTCACATCGTCACTCCTCTGGAAGAGCAGCAGTTCACCGAACTAGATAATTCCACGCTAATACTATCTTCTAGCTTTGTCCAGAAATAAGTTGTACAGCCCAATTCTAAATCCTCTCCCTTGTATCAGCAAAGCTTGCAAAGTTCACATGGCAGCGGCAAACTCATTTCACTCGGTACGTATCGTAATAGATCAACGACCGTTAATCCCCATTAATCCAATTCGTTAAGACCGGTCAAGTCGAGAGGCGTTTCTTATTGGCCGAGGCGTGAAGAAGAAGAGGGGGGAAAGGGGGGGGGGGGGTAGCCGCACCAGGAAAGAGGTCCGCCGACCCATCGGGCATCCATGACATCAATCAGAAGCTGACGGCCACGCTAGACGCCAGGCCACGCCACGCCACGCCAGTGAGCAATGCGGCAAACATTACAGTACTCCTCCGCTTGCCATACTTTCCGCTGATTGACTCTTAATATGCCCTGTGACATGCAGAGCGGGAAGCGAACGCAAGACTTGGTCAGTGTTGCCCGCCCGCGGGGCCCAGCCCGCCCCGCCCCGCCCCGCCCCGCCCCTCCCCTCCTAGAGAGGCGGCCAGTAGTGATGCGACACACATTGCAAGGAGAAGGGCGACTGTGAGGACGCTGACCGAAGAAGTGCCTCGTTCACATTACGTCCTTGTGTATCGACCGGCCCGGCGGCACTCCACACTGAACCGTGTGGCTCGAGTGGTACCTCTCTTCCGAAACGAGTGTATACACTGGCTGGGGACCGGAATTTACTAGAGCAACGTAAACAAGTGACTCGAACCCAGTACACGGGACAATTTAACGAAAGTAGGTATAAAATTAGCACTCAGCTGTTCTATGACCACTTTTACGAATAATAAAAATCACACTATTTCAATTATTACAGGAACAGTGACTGAAATTACAGAAAAACTGACGGGAAATTGAGGATTTAAAATGCGTGGCTCGGCGTAGCCCGCGAGGTCAAGACGCGCCAAAAAGGGTAGACAGGCCCGATCGAAATAGAGTCGAAATAGTAACAGAGCACGCCCTGTTCTCGGCTCTGTTGACGTCTCTCAGCGGCATCTGGCCCCCATCCAGATCTCTAGCGCCGAAATACTAGAGGGCAATCACCGTGTATGAACAGGCGTCGAGTTCTAACGCTCGTAGAGATTCAAAACATGTTGACAGAGCATCCTGAACGCGAAGAACAGGTACAAGCAGCAGAAACTATGAGGCTGATTTTGATCGGTCCTAGTCGTTTTGCTCTGACATGGACATCGTCATCATCATCTGTACATGTTACATCCTGCGAACAATTAGAGCCAACCATCGGATAAAGGAAGAGCTCGAACAAACGCTATCCGCCCTTCGGATCCGGTACCTGTTCCTGAAACTAGAGTGACCAGTGAGTTCCTGCGCCTCAGTCGGGCCGCGGCCAGCCAGCGAACCAGCCAGCGCCGGCAGAGCGGCCACCCAATTGGCACCCGTGTGTTGCGGGCTGGCCTAGCGCTGATTGGCGGGCGCTCTCTGCTGGACCGCACTGCCCCGTCCACCCACGGCGGACTGGACTGGGCGAGGCCTCTGGTTTGGTTGCAGCCCCACGATGACGTCATTTGATCGGTAGATTATGTTTTACTGTCTATACAGCGCTGCTGCACATCAAGGCCGTAGCGCCCATAGGGCCCGCCGGGCCCGGGCCCCCCCCGAAACGTTGAAGGCCCGAAGGGCCCGGGGGCCCCGTTATGCGAAGCGCCTTGTAGGTAGGCAACCATCCGCACATGTGCCCCTCTACTATAGGCAACCAACATGTCACGGGCCCCTCCCGAAATTGGGCTGGCGCTACGGCCTTGCTGCACATTACATTGCCGCAGGTCAAGAACTGTGAGTGGCAAACTGGAAGCCGTCCAGGTACTGAAGACCGAGCCCGCACACAAATGAAAGTCGCAATAAATTGATGTCAGAGCGAGTCGCCAGTCGCTTATCTTTGCTACAGAGCAATATAAATGGGAGCGAACGATTTCACTTACTCATTCAAATGGACTGAGGGCGGTGATAGTTTCCAACATACCTGGAAATGTAGAAAATAATTATTATTATTATTTCAATCCAATTAGTTATCAACTTTTTAACTTAATTTTTCCACAGAGAACAATAATTTCATATTTGTATTCAATCGGAACAAATTATGAGTTTATGACGAATGACACAGAGTTTTCTAGAAAAGTTTCGTCACTTGTATTGGGCGGTCAATCAGACGATGAGTTTCTGCTGCGCGTGTTCCACCTTGGTCTCTCTGCACTATTCATTTCACTGCCTGTGCAATCAGGTGGACTCCGCGCAACTGAATAATAACCAAAGTGAAATGTCGAGATCGATGTATGTGTGTGCGTGGGGGGTAGTCAATAGCTGGCGTGGCGTGGAGGTTTTGATTAGGCTCGCATCCTCAGGCAAGCTGTGCTGTGCAGCGCAGAGCTGTACCTTGTCGTCCCCGCCCCGCCCCGCCCCGCCCCGCCCCGCCACGTATTGCCGCGAGTTATGCATTCAATGTCTGAAGCGGGTCAGCGAACCCAGCCTCCCCGCCCCACCGCGCCCCTCCGTACCCGGTAGATGGGGTCCCCCTTTCCACCGTCTCCGTCCCGCAAGGCGCTACTCGCTGAGGCGCGACGCGCTGGTATCTCAGCAAGGGTCTAATGCCCCTCGGATGTCTTCAGCGCCTGAGTCGGGAACTATGCTGGGGAGCAGATGAGTTGAACGGAGTCGGCGCTGAGAAAAGCTCATTCGTTCCGCGAAGCGCGATAGACCCAGTGGAACAGGACACCCCATTGACCCCGAACAACCTTCGCCTTTGAAATAGCTAGCCTGCCAATCTTCCTCTCCCTCTCCACTCACTTTAGGACTACGGACTCCTAGGCTACTGAACAGCCTGGGTTGGGCCAGACCCAGGACGAGCTTCTGATGTGCACTGCATTTTGAACTATACACATTAACATTGACAATTAATGGTTAAAAATTTACCAGTATTTTGGTAATGGTAATTTTCTTTTTACCATGAAAAATAATAATGGTAATTTAGTCCATCTGGTCAGAAATTACCGGCGACTTTAAACACTGGTAATCTGCCATAACCGTTGTCTTGAAATTTCCATCAAAAAGTATGGCAAAAGTACCGGAATTCCAAAAACAGTGTGATCAGTCAACAGCCCACGCTATACAGCGCAGCTGCAGAGGAGCATTCAACGGGCGATTGAGATAGATCAGTTTGTCGTTTCTATTATTCTCGCGAATGAGAGCAGCGTAATGTAATTAAACGCTGTGCCGTACGACACGGGCAGGTTGCACCACGACAGAAGATCCAGGTCCCACGTCACGACAATACCCACACAGCAGGGCCGTACAGTACCGCGTTTCCCGTCTGCTCAGAGCTGCGAGCGCGGCGCGGCTGGGGGGCCGATGACGGCTGCAGTGGCGTGCCATGAACTTCTGCGGCCCCGCCCCGCCCCACCCCGCCCCGCCTGGACCATGAATTGTGCTTTTCAAATTGCATCCATCCTCCACTCCTGCGCCGTTCAGTCAGTCAGTCAGGACGGTCCCCTTTGTCAAGCTGCATAATGAAATGAGTGGACGCGGGGGAGGGGAGGAGGTGGGAGGAGCGGGGAGGGGAGGGGAGGGGAGGGGCAGTGTTGAGGCAGGTTCTGGAACGCTCCACGACAAGCAAGTGGGAAGGCCGAAACGACCCGGCCAAACATCACCGCGCGGCGCGGAGTGCACGGGACGCCCCCCCCCCCCCTTCCCGGTCCTCTTCCTCCCGGACCTCGCGGGGAAGTTCCACGCGCAGTGCAGTGCAGTGCGGCGCGGCGCGGCGGGCGAGCGTTCGCGAGGCAAGGTGCACCGTGCACTAGAATGAGTCACGACGCGACGTGAGTTCAGTGGCCAGGGCCGGCCAGGGCCGACGGCGCAGGGACAGGCTGCATGGCCAGGGCCAGGCTGCCGTACACAGAAAACAAAAAGATTCTGGGGCAACGCAGGACAAAACACGAGGTGAAATAAAGCTAGTCGAACGACACGCAGTCCGCATAGGGTCAGTGTGGGTGCTAAATGCACAGGGTACAAACTGAACACCTCTATTAGAAGTAAACACTTGCACATGACCACTGGTATGAGATCATTGACAAGCACCTAAGACGAAATACAGGGTGGCTGGCCAGCGCCGTGAAATCTTGAAGCTAGACTAGCCCGCTGACAGCAGGCGAGCGGGTGAGCGGGCGGGCCGGCGCGAGCGTATACGTGGCGGGCTAGTATAACCAAAAAATTTCACGGCGCTGGCCAGCCACCCTGTATATCGTCACTTAGAGGTCACGCGTTCAAGTAGCGGCTCCAGAGGGATGTTCACTTTTTACCCTGTGCGTTTGTTAACCACACTACCGTAGTGTTTCGAGCTCGGTTTCGATTCATCAGGAGACAGTCGAATAAAGTCGGGCCACAGCGGGCAGGCTGCCCAACAGTGGGCAGGGATGAAGTTGTGGCTCCAGCAGGCTGTGGGAAACCGTCAATGACCCCTTCCACACTGATAAACACCCCCTCCTCCTCACAGGTGTTCCAACCCGGATGTCAGCAGGGCTCAAACACTGCATGAGAGAAACAAGATAGAAGCGGCGTTAAAGCGACCAGGAGCAAAATCAGTTTGGGCCCTATCCCTATGTGGGTGCTCGTCGCCCTATCCTTAAGTTCGAGGAACCGTGGCGCTGAACAGTTATACATCTAGTTCACAGGGTTTAGATCGGATGAAGTTAGGTTACGAAAGGCCGAGTTAGGTAAGGCCAGGATATGCTAAGTTAGGCTAGGTTCCGTCGCGTTGGACGGACTTTGGGGCGGGCGCCGCACAGTGGGCAGCACCGCGCCTGGTGGCCCGGGCCAGGCCAGGTCATCGAACCCGTCAAGTGTCGGAACACAATGCACTTTACCGAGCCGCATCGTGCCCCCCCCCCCCCCCCCCCCTCTCCCCCCTTCTCTCTCGCGTCTTGCAAGCTGCTGCCAGCGCGCTGCACCCTTATCTGCAGGCGAGCCGCGGTGCGGCGCGCCGCTCCGTGACAACCCAGCCAGGACAGCAGAGTGTTGAAACAGCACTGCAAACAGAGGCAGGCAGGGAGTTAGCGCCCTGCCCGCCTGCCTGCCACCCCTGCACGGCCTGCCTGCCTGCCCAACGCCATCGTCACAGCCTGTTGCTAATCCTAGCTCCCAGCTTGGAACTAGGCCGAGCTAGCGGGTGGCCCGGGGACTGAAGTCTCCGCGGGAGGGGGGAAGGGGAAAGGGCGTGAGAAACGGCGGGAGTCCGCAAACCATTCGTTTTTATTTCCAGTGTATGCACAGAAAAATTAAAAGCCAGAATCTGAGGCAACACAACCCAGAAGTCAAAATTGGTACAAAAAACAAATAAATAATAATGATAATTTGGATGTCGAGACCGCGTTTTGGAATAAGTCTTTCAAAACGATTTTTTTTTTTAACCCTTCGTTTCTGGACAGGGCTGCCCAAAAACCTGGATTTGGGTTTTTGTGTGTGCGATTTACCTCTCCCAAAGTACCCCC
>CABIKL010003573.1:0-10753 GCA_902196195.1 Aptinothrips rufus | reverse complement strand
GTTGCGTGCCCGGAGTCACTCTTAACAGTAATTTAGCGTAACAGAAGCTTTGTAGCAAAAACAGCAGTAGCTTGTCAGAAGCACAACTTCTTACAGAATATTATTATAGCCGAGCAGCAGTTTAGCTCGAGTTCCTTCTAGGCAATGGGATATCTGAGATCCAGCGAAACAAAGCTAAGAAAAACATGGAAAAATGCAGAGCATCAGCATATCTTTGCAGGGCTTGATAAGTGGACGGTCCGCAGCACATTTTCTGCATCTGAGCAAAGCTGCAGCACAATATTACAGCAGCTTAGCTTAGCAGCTGCCAAGCAGCAGGTCAGATAGGCAGCAGCTTTGCAGCAGCTCAGATACTCCTTCAAACTCAAGCTGAGTTCATCACTAGCATGTTAGCTTTGCAAAAGCGTAATTTTGCAGCATTTTCACAGCAGCATATCTCTTGTCCATTATCTTCACAATATCTCAGCCTAGGAGCGTTCTTGCGTGTCCGGATTCACTCTTAACAGCAATTGAGCGTAACAGAAGCTTTGTAGCATAAAGAGCAGTAGCTTGTCAGAAGCACAACTTGTTACAGCATATTATCATAGCCGAGCAGCAGTTTATCTCCAGTTGCTTGTAGGAAACGGGATATCTGAGATCCAGCGAAACAAAGCTAACGAAAACATGGAAAAATGCAGAGCATCAGCATATCTCTGCAGGGCGTTATAAGTCGACGGTCCGCAGCACATTTACGGCATCTGAGCAAAGCTGCAGCACAATATAAGAGCAGCTTAGCTTAGCAGCTGCCAAGGAGCAGGTCAGATAGGCAGCAGCTTTGCAGCAGCTCAGATACTCCTTCAAACTCAAGCTGAGTTCATTACTAGCATGTAAGCTTTGCAAAAGCG
The DNA here is from genome assembly GCA_902196195.1 of Aptinothrips rufus. Lineage (NCBI taxonomy): Eukaryota > Metazoa > Arthropoda > Insecta > Thysanoptera > Thripidae > Aptinothrips > Aptinothrips rufus. The sequence goes on along the minus strand of CABIKL010003573.1, from coordinate 9,869 downwards.
TAATTTTGCAGCATTTTCACAGCAGCATATCTCTTGTCCATTATCTTCACAATATCTCAGCCTAGGAGCGTTGTTGCGTGTCCGGATTCACTCTTAACAGCAATTGAGCGTAACAGAAGCTTTGTAGCATAAAGAGCAGTAGCTTGTCAGAAGCACAACTTGTTACAGCATATTATCATAGCCGAGGAGCAGTTTATCTCCAGTTTCTTGTAGGAAACGGGATATCTGAGATCCAGCGAAACAAAGCTAAGGAAATCATGGAAAAATGCAGAGCATCAGCATATCTCTGCAGGGCGTTATAAGTCGACGGTCCGCAGCACATTTATTGCATCTGAGCAAAGCTGAAGGACAATATTAGAGCAGCTTAGCTTATCAGCTGCTTAGCAGCAGGTCAGTTAGGCAGAAGCTTTGCAGCGGCTCAGATACTCCTTAACACTCAAGCCGAGTTCATTACTACCATGTTACCTTAGTGGAAGCGTAACTTTGCAGCACTTTCGCATCAGCACATCTCTAGTCCATTATCTTCACAATATCTCAGCCTAGGTACATTGTTGCGTGCCCGGAGTCACTCTTAACAGTAATTTAGCGTAACAGAAGCTTTGTAGCAAAAACAGCAGTAGCTTGTCAAAAGCACAACTTGTTACAGCATATTATCATAGCCGAGCAGCAGTTTAGCTCGAGTTCCTTCTAGGAAACGAGATATCTGAGATCCAGCGAAACAAAGCTAAGAAAAACATGGAAAAATGCAGAGCATCAGCATATCTTTGCAGTGCTTGATAAGTGGACGGTCCGCAGCACATTTTCTGCATCTGAGCAAAGCTGCAGCACAATATTACAGCAGCTTAGCTTAGCAGCTGCCAAGCAGCAGGTCAGATAGGCAGAAGCTTTGCAGCAGCTCAGATACTTCTTAACACTCAAGCTGAGTTCATTACTAGCATGTTAGCTTAGCAAAAGCGTAATTTTGCAGCATTTTTACATCAGCATATCTCTTGTCCATTATCTTCACAATATCTCAGTCTGGGAGCATTGTTGCGTGTCCGGAGTCACTCTTAACAGCAATTTAGCGTAACAGAAGCTTTGTAGCATAAAGAGCAGTAGCTTGTCAGAAGCACTACTTGTTACAGCATATTATCATAGCCGAGCAGCTCAGCTCCAGTTTCTTGTAGGAAACGGGATATCTGAGATCCAGCGAAACAAAGCCAAGGAAAACATGGAAAAATGCAGAGCATCAGCATATCTTTGCAGGCCTTGATAAGTGGACGGTCCGCAGCACATTTACTGCATCTGAGCAAAGCTGCAGCACAATATTAGAGCAGCATAGCTTAGCAGCAGCTTAGCATCAGGTCAGATAGGCAGAAGAATTTGCAGCAGCTCAGATACTCCTTAACACTAAAGCTGAGTTCATTACTAGCATGTTAGCTCAGCAAAAGCGTAATTTTGCAGCATTTTCACAGCAGCATATCTCTTGTCTATTATCTTCACAATATCTCAGTCTGGGAGCATTGTTGCGCGTCCGGAGTCACTCTTAACTGCAATTTAGCGTAACAGAAGCTTTGTAGCATAAAGAGCAGTAGCTTGTCAAAAGCACAACTTGTTACAGCATATTATCATAGCCGAGCAGCAGTTTAGCTCCAGTTTCTTGTAGGAAAGGGGATATCTGAGATCCAGCGAAACAAAGCCAAGGAAAACGTGGAAAAATGAAGAGCATCAGCATATCTCTGCAGGGCTTGATCACTTGGGAGAACAAATGCGGAGAAATGGCCCTCTGATCAGATTTTGGTGTGCTCGCTATGAAGGGAGACGTAATTTACTTTGCAAGTATGGCGCTGTCTGCTGCAATTTAATTAACATTGTTAAATCCATGCCACAGATGTACCGGATGAGCACTCTGTCTGGCCTCCTTAAAACATCTTTCCGATCAGAGGATATGGAGCTAGGAGCATCTCAAGATATTTCTGTGCAGAAATCCCGGCATAGGAACCTACTGATCGGACTGGGTTTGAGGCCAGAGAATATCGTTGCCGATGTGAAGGCTGTGGTTATTGCTGGTGAAGATTACAGACCTGCATATTTTGTTCTTCTGGAGGCTAATATCCCTACATTTGGACTCATTCAGAGGATATATGTGTGTGCAAACGAAGTCTACCTTATCGCAGTTCCCTGGCAAACAGTTGGTTTCGAAGAAAGGTCCTATCGAGTGGAACGTCCGATTGTATCTCAACCAACTGCCGTGAATCACAGGAACTTGGCAAGACATGGTGCGTTTGGCCCATGGAATCCTTGGATGCAGAGAAGTACCTTCATTGCTCCGAGGACCATTATCTTTTGAATCTCAAGGTGGTTCAGTCATCTAATCTGATTTGTTAACGGTATTATTCAAGTTTGTCATGAAAGGACAGGGTCTACTCTAGGTTGTGACTTACTATTAGTGAGAAAGATTTTTGCTAGCAGCTGGAAAAGGATAGTTTTGAGTCGCTCCTTATTTTGCAACTTGAAACATAAAAAGGAGAAAAAAAATTGATGTCAGTGATACTCTGCATAAGCCCATGAGTTAATTTTTTAGTCAACTTTTTGGTGGGGAAAAGTCATTTTAGCCAAAATATCCCTGATGGCATTGTGTGGACAAATTATTGTGCTACTGATTAACGTTCACAGGGAACAGTTATATAAATTTTATGTTGAAATATGGTACTGTATGGTATTGATTTTTACTTTAATGTTTCCGAATTTTTCCAGTATGTGATTTAGTACCCACAGGCGATTTCTAAAGAACATAAGAACATCAAGAATTCTTTCCAACTAGCTTAGTGGATGTTATTTTGTTCCTTGAGCTTTTTGTCGTAGGATCTTTATGTTACAAGCATATGGCCTTTGTACAGGCTGAAATGCTTATTTGTTCAAACTTGTTCATTCTTGAAATACTCAATCATATTTGTATTGCATTACTTATTTTCAATTCATCATTTTTCTTAACTTGATCTCAGCTGAGGTGTTAGTAATATTTTAATTCATAAGTGCTCTTTTGAATCTCAACAAGTTTTCAATTTTTTGCGTTTGGCTAGTTCAGTTAATATATCTGCCAAAATGGATGATTTTCTCATTACCTAGGTGTTGGTACACTATGTTGAAATTGATGATCACGCCCTATGGTACTGAACTTTTGTAAAAATGTGAATGCTTTTTAAGTTCTTTTCATGTGAATTTTGGACCTTATATATCAGTATATGGTCGATGGTCTCTGTGTGTAGGCTGTGAATACTTTTTACTTTAGCTAAGTGTTTGTCTTTTAAACTTTGGATTTTATATATCAGTTTATGGAGTGTTCTGATCAATGGCCTTTGTGTAAAGGCTGAGTAAATTAGGAAATTTTAGAATTCTGCAAATGAATCTTGTTTTCCTTAACTTAGTTTTAAAAAATAGCGACGCCAAACAATGTGTCAGTTAATTTAGAAACTTAAGAAGCCTGCAAATGAATAGCACTTCATATTTTCTTCACTTACTTTCAAGAATTAGCGACGTCAAATAAAGTGTGAATTTGGAAGTTTCAGAATTCTGCAAGTAGTGAGTGTTATTTTCCTTCACTTGATTTTAGTAACTGGTCATTTTAAAAAAAATTTGTCCGGAAGTGTCTTTTATGAGCGTTACGTGTGGCTGCGGATTTCTGAAGTTAATAAGAGCTCAAATCAAGTATTTAGCTGAATTTTCTAATTCTAGCCTGTGTTTATATCCAACATCTCTATTTGTATTCTGATCAAGAGAAATTCTCACTTATTCTTCAATGTCTTAATATTACTATGACCTTTGGCTTTGAATCTAAAGTAGATATTACATGAAACGACCAAGTATTGTCAGACATGGTTACAATTAGCTTACTAGAGAAGTATATGTTATTAACTTATTCGAGAGATTTAAAAAGAATATAGGTGTGTTTCTTTGTATGTTATGGGGACTTGCGATCTGGTTATCAATGGTACACATAATAATCAAGAGAAATTCCACAAACAGTGCATTTTAATAATTTTATCAATTTTTCTCAAAGTTACATTTTGTGATACTTAAAACACCTAAATTAGGACTTGGCCTGCTTGAGAGAGGAAAGGCGTCTTCAGTTGAATCCCAGAAACCAATCACAGGCTCCTCCACGACTTCTCGCTCGGCGCGCTGGGGCTGTTCGGAATCTTGTTGAGGCTCAGGATGCTCTGGCTCTTGAGAGTCGGGATCAGAATTTGCATGACATCTGGAATAAAGTAAAGTTTGCATTAAATCAATTATTTTAACAATGAAAACTTGTGGTAGTTCAGCTGATCACTTAAAAGACAACAGAAATAGATTTGGCTCCAACAATATGTAGAGCAAGATGAAAGTTAATAGTTTGGAAAGTTGAGGGCATTTAAAGAGAAAACTAGCTAAGAACTTGTCGTGCAACAGGTGTAATAAAGCCATGTTTGGGTCTGACAAGTTTAACATAGAAATGAGAGTGGAAGTTCCACCAAAGAATAGTTGTGAATTTGTATGTTCACATTATCAGTTCGCTTTTGAGCTGCCAACCGGCCGAACATAGATGCCAATTAAACTTGAGGCAGATAAATGGGGAACTTTCAATAACAACTCAAAATATTTTTCATTAGAGCTGACCTCGCAATCGGAGAACCTCTAAAAATTAGATATGATTCATGTTTAACTTTGGACAAATTGAAAGTTTCTTTACCCTAATTGTGACTTTTCGACTTCTTGTGACATTTTGCCGGGTACGCTGGGTATTTTAAATCCGTGGATATCAATCCAAAATGTAGGCTGACGGCAGGCGAAGTGACTCGAGCGTGAACGAGAACTATTATCGCGCGATGCTCGCTGCGGTCTGGAGTAATTTGGCGGTTGAGGCTTGAGGCGCAGGCGCATTGGCCCAACCAAGTCCGACCGACTTGAGCTCAACCATGGCTCAACTACAGAACGTACCTTGAAATTTGGCGGGCGACGAAGAGGCGCGACGCGAAGAATGATCCCGCCATTGCCGATTGCCGCTGGTTGATTTCTATTTTGCCGTACGTTTGTGTGTAACGTGTAAAGTGGAATTACCTGCTGATTAATCTTATCGGTCACTTCCTTGCATCAGTCTATCATCTCTTGTCTTTTCCAGGTTCTGAGTGCGCATTGAACTGGTTGCTAGCTCTATCGCCGTTCAGATTCAAAAGTGCCATTACTTTACTGATGTGCTTGGGCTTCTTCGTAAGTTTACTTAGATTTAAGTGTTTCTCTTTTTGTTTCAGTTTCAATCTGATCGCTCATTTCAATTGTTGTACAGGGACAGGAAAGGGAATATAGGATGCCCTCCGTAGAAAAACCCTGCCTACCACGCAACATCCGCGCACCGCTGTTTTGCAGGTTGCGTGATAGGCAGGGTTTGTCTAGGAAATATTTCATGCACCCGAATCTCTAGACCACATTTTCCTTTCTCAATGTACATTAGCGATCTCGCACGTCTTTTCTCATGCTTATTAGTTGAGCAAGAACGGGGAGCGGAAAAGAATGAGTTATCAGTAATTTTATTGATCTTTCTTTAACGGTGTTCTTCTGCGGGCATCTGTCTGTATTTTACTCTCGGAATTTGAAAAGCGCTTTGTTTTTTCTTCTAGCAAAATCACTTAACAGTCCCACATTTGAACACAATTTTTATATATAATGTTGTTGGCTTGTTTATAGATTCATCAAGATGGAGAAACTCAGTGTTGATCAATTTGTCTCATTTGTTCAGAGACTTTGTCCTGATGTGTCTGCAGACACAATTAGTGTTATAAGAGGTAAGCGCAATGAATTTTTATAAGTTGCCAAGAATCTATCTCCTCGTATCATCATGTTTGGAATATTACAGTTTAAAATTGTATATGAATGTTTACAGATCAAAATATTTCTGGACGAAGAGCTAAGAGGCTGACAACAGTCGACTTGTCTAATATGAAGATTGCATAATGGAGATGCGATGGATATCGTGGACGCCATCCGTGATGTGGTGAGTTTTTTTAAGCAACAGATGAGTCAGCCAATAACTTAAATTATCTGCAAGACCCCAACTCTGTAAAACATTTTCATAGAGCTCTGTTCAGTTGAAATGTCACTGAATCTCAACGTCAATAGTTTTGATCTACTTCCATCTCACATTCGTTTGTTCAGTTGTGTTTTTAGCCTACTTTCATTGTAACAAATCAACTAGCAACGTCTAAGATTTGTTCCTTAGAAGTTAGGCCACATTAATTGCTGATCATCATGTAGCATTGTTGTAAGAGTACCAGAATCTTCGATTAGAGCTAAATTTCGCATGAAATATTCAAGATATGGAGAGTAGAAAAGCAAAGATGATCAATAATAAGTGATTGCATTATATTTCCACATTGCTAAGTTAACAAGTCAGTTTTCCCTTTCCTCGGCAATCTGCAACTATCAATTTCCAGATGCTTGTAAGTAACTTTCCCTTGGAGTTTAATTTTTAGCAGTGAGGATGATGAGGACAATTTCCTCAATGAAAATAATAAACCATCATCGTCTAAAGAGAATGTTGGAAGGCGCCTTGGTCAAAACATTCAGAAACCTGCTGCTTATGCAAGTAGAATCTTACTGCAAGCAGGGCAAGTCCGACATGGCTTATGTAGTAGCCTGCAGGTTTGTTTTTGAAGTCTGAATAACTTTCTCAGTTTTTTCCTGCTTTATTTATTTGTTGTTTGCCTAAGTCGTACTCTTCCTCTGTGTAGGAGGGATCATCAGAACAAAGGGATAGCGACGAGGAGTATGCCTCTACACTGCCAAAAGTAATATGGAATTATTCTACTGAAATACTTCTTTTTCGAAATGTTATTGTGGCACTTGGCACTACTTACAATTATATTTTATCTTGTGTTGCAGTTTGAGATTAACGAATTGCTCAAGGGAACTAAACTTAAACCAATCTTAAAGAAGTTGAAAAGTGATGGCATTGTTTATGACAACGACAGGAGAATAATGATCAGAACATTAGTGAAATATTTGTACAATGACCACGTAAGGTAATTAATTGCTGGGACTTACTGCTGCGTACTCCCGCTGCCTGTGTTTTTTTTTATGGTGTGATTGCAATGAGTGCTTTTATTATCTTCGGTTGGTTTCAGTAAAGTGAAAGATGTCACCATGGACATGACGGAGGGCTTGGCTGCAAGCATTGTGGCGCAGTACCCCAAGTTCAAGGACTCAACTGATCCTCACAAGAGACCATGGGTTAGTATTGGTTTTGATAGATTATTCTTTTCTACGTTAAGCTTGAATGTATTTGAATTTAATTATGATATTCGCATCCATTTTTACTTCTTTCAATTTTTTTTGCAGTGGAGGATTTTTGATCGCTTGGGACGGACAGGTCCCACCGGATGGATTGCCAACGCTTCCATTAACATCATGCGTTCTGTGGAATCGAAAGATCGGCCCAGGGGCGACGGTTCAGAGAGCAGGCGTCGGAAGCCAACAGTTGGACAAGAGCCGTCACAACCTGTGTCAACTAACTATGAAGACCCAAATGTAAGTAAATATACTGTAGATTTCTTTCTAACCACGCCATCAATTTGCAAAAATATACTCAAGGAAAGTTGTTGTGACTTTTACTTCTGTGGTCTCAAAGTTTTTGTCTCCACTGGAGAGGATGAGAATCCAAAAATCGTGTTATTCAGATCGTTCATTTAGGATGTCTTAATTAAAATTCAAAAAGATTTAAAATCAAAATCTGTCCATGCTAAGTGAGAATGATAATTCAGGAGAAGACTTTGTGTTCTGGATGCCTCATTTATTTTTTCATCTTTGCATTATGAGAAATCAAAGAGCAAGATTTTGAAGTAATTACAGTTTTCATTGAGAAGTGCTGCAGCACAGTTAGGAAGGTCTAAAATAATTTAGACTCCTACCCTCATTTTAGTTTGTTGTTATTACAGACTTTGTGGATGAGTTTAGCCATGCCATATTCTGGGCAAAAGCAGCAGCTGATGAGAGGGATGGCGGATTCCTTTACCATAAGGAGGAAGTGGATTAAGGATAAGGGACCAACAGTTACCGAAATACTTGAAAAGTATCCTCATCTAATGTCATATGGTGGAGAGATGGTATGTTAAACTAGAGCAATATCATGGATATGAAGCAAATGATGTATATGCTGGACTTATCGCCTAAGATTTACATTTTCATATCTCCCCTTTCTCCTTCTGTGCAGCTGGAGAAAGATTTCGACCTGATGTGCCCTGGCAAAAGCAATCTCTTACTTAAAGATTTCCCCAAGCTAGTTACTCAGCTGAAATCAAAAGATTTGATTCATAAAGTTGATGAACTGGAAAGTGATGTTGAAGATATTGGTGAGTACATTTCTTCCATTTGGTACAATCAAAACTTTGTTTTGAGCTTTGTGGTTTGCTTAACAAGCGAAGCATTTTTTACATTCGTTAATATATTCTAATGTTTTGATTGTTTGGTTGCAATTGCTTTTCTGTATGGCAACCAAGAGAGTGAATGAAAAAGGAGCGCTATTTTGAACCATGCCTGTAAAATGCTTTTAATTTTTCAAAGACATTGAGAGCTATTTCAATGTCTGTAATATGTATCCATTTCACCATGTCTTTGGTTTTCATTTTGTGCTGTAAAATTCCCTTTTGTCAACAGATACCATTGGAACATGCTTTACGCTGGCTAACTTGCTCCCTCGACCAAATCTGTTAAAAGGAAGACGGAAGAAGTCAGGTTCATCACAATCTTAGGATTCTAGTGTGATGCCAGAGCTTGACACAATAATCGTGACTGTTCCTGTGAGTACCATCAACCGTACATTATGTACTCATTCCCTACAAAAATCCATTTTGTAGCACTACAACCAGAGTGGAGTTTAAAGAAATTACAATGCAAATGTGCCATTTTATTATCATTAGTACAATTATCTCAAATTCATATTTTTTGTGATTAAAATTTACTTTTTTGGTTATTCCGTGCTTTTTTTTATTTTTATTTGGGGACCAATGTCAAGGACATAATCGAAGCTAGGAGAAAAAATTCAACTGGGGCGGTTCAGCCGTACCTTCTGGGCCTCCTTCCTGAGAAAGGCTCCCACCTAACCTAGGCCTGCGGCGCTTACGGCTCGGCCCTTCGGGCCTCGACTCAGGGTCTACCAGAGCAAGCCGATACACCGTTTATCGTGGCAGGCCCAGCTCGGAGATATGACCGTCACCGTGTGCAGACAAACGACCGTAACATAACCTACCCGCTTGTGGCCGACATAAGACGATGGTTACAGCCTATCCATTTGAAGACCTAAATGCTATGATGTTAACCAGCCCATTGACCGTTTCGGAAGCATTTGACGAATTTTGTAATGCGATTTTAGTGATCAGCATCCTTGAAAACCTTTGCTGCGACATCCAACTCGACTTGCACTTGGTCAAATAAGTTACGATTTCTGTTGAAATTAACCCTTTTTTGACATTTGCTGCCCGAAAAGTACCCCTAAATGATGAAATAAACTACTGACGATATCTTGTTCGTGATCAGAACCCTCAAAAACCCCAGAGACGACACTCAACTCGACATGACTGATAAAGTAACGATTTTCGTGAAAACCGTACCTTTATGACATAAAATATATTAAAAACAACCCTTAAACGACAGATTAGACGTCCGCAAACCTTTCAAACGTGATCAGCGTCATCAGAAACCCCCATTTTGACACCCGACACGACCTTGTTGGCTGAGCTGAGGCGAAGCCAGTTACATGACCGCAAGAAATTTTCCATGTTTGTGTGTTTGTTTGTTTGTGTGTTTGTGTTTGTATTCTTGTTCGCACGATAACTTCCGAACGGTTTGACCGATCGTCTTCA
>CABIKL010003572.1:0-10758 GCA_902196195.1 Aptinothrips rufus | reverse complement strand
AAAAAAAAAAAAAAAAAAAAAAAAAAAAAAAAAAGCACCTGTTTTGGGGAGCCCTTTTTGAGAAACAGGGGGGAAGCGTACCACCACTAGCGGAATTTTGGAGGGGTCATTTTGAGAGTTAAACCGAAATGACCAGGACATTCCAAAATGCAGTTTAAAGTTTAACATAATTTTCAAGACGAGCCCCCAAAATTTTGAAACTGGTGTTACTTCACGCCTGTTTCTCCGGATGGGCTCCCCTAAACTGGGAGTCCGGGCCCAGCCGGACAGCCGGAGCGGGAGAACGCAGTCCGGAGATGTGACAACAAGGGAGACAGGCTGCTCTGGAGAGGGGGTCCCGAGGGAACCGATACGAGCAGAAGAAACGGGCAGGATACAGTACAGAAGACCCCTCCTAAGAGGCAGGTTGGATGTTTGATGCGCCCTCCAATCTCAAGTGGCAGGTGTGGGAAACAAAACGAAGTGGGCCAAATGAACATTTCACCAGAAATCTGTAGGGTAAAACAAACAAAATGACGGTTTGTGAACCAACAAAATGATGGTTTGTGTCTTATATCAGTATATTCAACAGCGGGGCGGAGCAGGGCGGGGCAGCACGGGGCGGGGCGGGGCAGTACCGGTAATTGCGTAAGACAGCTGAAGGCCATGCCGGCCCAAAGGCAGGCCTGGCCAGGCCACGCACACTTTCACACGCGGCCGCCCGGCCCGTGTGCTGGCTGGGCCAGCGCCTCCCACCCCACCCCACTGCAGGCACAGTCTGGGCTGGCCACAGCCTCATGAATGCAGTATTTCTCATAAGTTTATGAGAAATACTTCATCCATGCACAGCCTGGGCACGGCCTGACCAGCATAGCAGCATACAGTAAGCCTATAGCCAGGCCTAGAACGGCTGGACTGCCTGTAGCATCGCAACGCGTGGAAATGGACGGCCGGCCAGAGTAGCAGCAGCAGGAGCAGGAGCAGGCCGGACACCGCGCCACGAACTGCGGTGTCTTATGAATCAGTTCTAACAAGTCGGCAAGGTCCGACACCAGCAGGCCTCCCTAAGAATAAACACTGGCTCCTGTCTTCGCTGCGCCAAGCCGCGTAGGAAGGGCGGGGGGAAGGGCGGGGGGAAGGGCGGGGGGAAGGGCGGGGGGAAGGGCGGGGGGAAGGGCGGGGGGAAGGGCGGGGGCGTGGGATTCGCAAGGAAACTAAGAGCTGCCAATTCAGTCGTTTTCAAGTTCGAGCTTCTGCAGAAATCTCCGACTTGCTCCCAGTCTACTGCATATAGCTAGCCGGCATACGGCGGCCGGCGACACGGGTTCACGTCGAGAAGCCAGTGCGAGGAACGACAGTACAGACGACTGAACCACAACACCCTCGACCACAGTCTGACCTTGACCTCGAGCCGTGCGGGGCTGGGTCAGCACTAACTGGCCTGCCTGGCCGCGGGGCGGGGCGGGGCGGGGCAGGGCGGGGGGCCGAGCAGGTGGCGCTAGTCCAGCTCGTCCACTCTCCTCTATCTTTCAACCAGCTCCCCCTGGAACTGAGAGAAGCTGTGCTGCGGAACCAGTGTGATAATGGCTAGTTTGAGATGAAGCTTGGACAGGTACCGCCCCATGAGCTTCATCAGGAAGGGCATTGAGGCGTTCTGTTTTTGGTTGCGAATGCCCTTCGCGTCTCGTCGCATCTTATGTCAAGCAGCAATTCACTTTCCCGCTGTGGCGTGGCGCGGCGTGGTCGTTGAAATGGGCCCGAACCCGCCACGCACTCGCATAAAAAGCCCCACCCCGCAAGATTTGGCTCTGTCCCACTATGATACAGGCAGGCGCCAGCGTGCGACCTATACTCGACGCCCCGCCCCGCCCTGGCGTCACCACCCAACCACTATGAGGCGGAACTCAGTCTAACAGCAGCAAAGTGTGGGTGGGTATACGTAGCAGGAAACAATAACCTGAAGACCCCGGGGCGAGGACACACCAGGATCGAGACAGTCTCACCCGACCGAGAAGCAGCCACTGCAAAACTCAAACCTTCAAATCGAAGGAATGCTCGGAGGAACATGCGAGCGGAGGTTCATAGAACCCGTCGATTCGAAGGAGTTATTCCTTCGAACTGCCGTCTGCGTCGCCGTTCCAACGTCTATTCGAAGGAAATAAATCAAAATCCTTCGATTCAGGCGGGTTCCACAAACCTTCGAACATTCCGACACGTCCGTGCAGAAGTATCCGATCTGCAAAATGTGACGTGTCGATTCGAAGGATTTTTCCTTCGATTCGACGGTTTGAGTCGACACGGTGGTCACGGGTTCAAATGCCGGGTGATGTTGCTCCTTTTACAACCGTGTGTTGTGGTGCGCGCAGCAAAGTAGATCGCCGATGCAAACTGCGGAAGTGGAGTGCGACCCGCGTCCCTCGCCTCGCAGCGGAGGATTGATTCGTCTCACCGCCATCTCTACTACCGGTCACCGGAGCGATGCAAGTCATGTCCAGACGCGTTGCGGCGGGGTAGAGCGGACACAGCTGGATCCCAGGGATCCCAGGCCCGCTGCCGCCATGACAGTTGTCGCCTCTCTCCTTCCAGGCTCTCTAGGTGGAGTGTGCTGCAGGCACTGCGAGCTCCGGAGCAGAAGTATAAAACCTTCTTCCCGTGTCAGTCAGCTCGCTGTCAGCTCAGTGTCAGCGGGGCTACAGCATGCCAGCTGCTGCGCTGTCTGTCAGTCATCTGGCTAGCGGCGCGCTGCGCTGCATGCAGCTGCATTGCATTCACCTGCAGCTGCATGCCGCTGCCCGCGGAGTGGTTTGAGTGCAGGTGGTATGGAAGGGCGGCGGCAACAGATGTCATTGCGAGGGTCCTGTCCTGCACTGAACCTCATGAGAAGTAAAGTACTGTATGTGTGCCGACATAGCACTATCATTGCCAAAAGAATCCGCCAGTGTCGACACTCCGCGCGGGCAGATTCCCATGTGTTTGACAGAAGGAGCATGGAGTATTGACGCGTGGATTCTTCTGGTGGTGGTAGTACTTCGTGTCCATAGCACACCGAGAAACGTTAACGACCTTCCGATAAAGCTCTCGGGTAAATCAAACACGGCTCACTGTAAAGATTCTGATTGTGGCAATTGTTTTCTGGCAATATCAAAATAACCCTCGATATTCCGCCGTAAATTTTACTATATAATTTCCAATTTAACTAAGGGCCAGTTTCTCTGCCGTTGACTACTATGATGGACTAGCGCTGAAGATGTTCAATACGTCCTCGAAAGGCTTAGGGCAGGAATTAGAATGCACTGCGCTGCGTTTGGAATGCCTGGCGGGGCCGAGGCGGGGCGCGGGTACGAGTAGCATCCGACGGCAAACAAAACACTCTTCAAGTCGACGCAATAAGCCACGCACCGCCGCTCCGCCCCCCCCCCCCCCCCCCCCCCCCCCCCCCCCCCCCCCCCCCCCCCGCCCCGCCCCGCCCCGCCCCGCCCCGCCCCGCCCCGCCCCGCCTCGCCCCGCCCCGCCCCTGGGTTTAAAGCAGCAGTGTGATGTCGGTATGGACGCGTGCTCCAAAGCATACCACGGCCTAGGTACCCTTTCACCGTACGGCTGACATGTGGCCATGAGTTCTCCACATGGGCGTAGCCAGGAAGAAACCGCCCCGCCCCGCCCCGCCCCGACACGGCTCACAGTCAAGGCCCGGACGGAATACCTCTGCTACCCGCATAGGACAGGGCCGTCCTGATAGCATCAGGTAGCACTTGAAGGTGGCTGCCGGTCGCTTCCAGAGCAGGATCAGGACACAGGGAGGCTGTGCTGTGTCTAGGGCTGTGCTCTGGCGAGCTCGGCACTAGTTCTGTCTAGTACGGCACAAGTTTCAATCGCAGTCATGACAGGCAACGATGTTCAACCTGCCACCCTTCGATGTTGTACTAGGCGAGACACAGCGGACCCACGGACAGCAGCGCTGGCACCGGGTGCTATAAGCCTCACCCATATTCCTGTACACATTCAATGTATTCTTTTGTATCCTTCATAAAAGGTAGAAAAAATTTCCCTCAAATTTTACTTTACGGTATTTTCTTCTTAAATCGCAATTTAGTTATTACACCAATAATAAAAACTCTTCCAAAACCATCACAAAATATAATGAAATTTCTGTGCATTCCTCTGTATTCCTTTTGACGCCGTAGGTAACAGTGAGGGGCTCCTCGGCCCGACCGGTCCTAGCAGAGCCAAGCCCATGGCACGGCCCTGCCCTGCCCTGCCTCGTCGTATGGTATGGGCGGGGCGGGGCGGGGCGACGGACTGAAGCCATGGGAGAAAGTAAGTGGGAGGGGAGGAGACCGGCTAACAAACCTGCATCACCACCGCACCGCTCGAGGACAAACAGTCATTCTCCTCAGTTTAAGACGATCGCCCGCCCCAAAACCCTCTGCGCACCTAGCACACGCTTTAGAGAGACCCGGAGTAGTGAGCCGCCACTAGGTCACGTGATCCACACTGCACTGGACCCAGGCACGGTCACTGACGTCAGACCACAGTCACCGGTGGTCTGGGTCTGGGTCTTGGAAGTCCAGCTGATTCGAGCAGGGCTCGGCCTGCTGGCGGTGTGAGGGAATGCAAAGCAAAAGACAGGGGAGTCGCTGCCTGCTGCGTCGAGCGGAGCTGTGCCTATCACAGCCAGCTGGATGCCAGAACAACGTCACGCCCCTATCGGCGGCCGATGACAACTCAACCGGACGTGAGCGGGTTGGCCACCGACTACAGTAACTCACTCACAAAGTCAAGTCCCGCAGGGACCCGCGGACTCCTCAGCTGACTCAGCTAATAATGCATACCTCGGACTCGGTTCACACGCCTAGAGCTGACAGATTCTCAAGCCGAACATCTGCCTGCGGATAGCACAGCAAGAGAAGAAGGCGCCCTAAGTTGAAGCAGCGAGTCATCCGGACAGCTAGCCTAGAGAGCCTGGAAGGAGAGACGCGACAACTGTCATGGCGGCAGCGGGCTTGGCGGCCGCTGGGATCCAGCTGGGGATAGCGCATGCGCAGTGCCTCGCCACCTGGGCGCGCGGTGAGGGTGCGGGGCAGAGCGGACACAGCTGGATCCCAGGCCGGCAGCCGCCATGACAGTTGTCGCCTCTCTCCTTCTAGGCTCTCTAGGACAGGCTAGCCAGGCTAGGCCGGGCCAGACGAGGTCCACTATCTGAATGAGCTGAGCACCGAGCAGTCCTGACCAGGTCCTGACCAGGTCCTGACCCACCGCAACACGCCGCGCGTCCCCTCCCCTCCCCTCCCCCATGCACTCAGGGAGCCGTCCTATCAGTTACCCAGTCGGCGATAGCACCGGGAGGACGGTTCACCGAACTCACTCGCTGAGACCCACAGGATCCTGCCTGCAGACTGCGGTGCAGGTTATGTGTGATCGGCCCGGTCGCAAGTTTACGACCTAACTGTACTGCAAGCTCAGCGCCCCGCCCCGCCCCGCCCCGCCCCGCCCCGCCCTGCCCCGCCCCGCCCTGCCCCGCCCCGCCCCGCCCGCCCTATGCACTCTACGCAGGCACGCGGGGCGGGGCGGCGCGGGGCGGCGGGGGGCGGGGCGGGGCGGGGCGGGGCGGGGCGGGGCGGGGCGGGGCGGGGCGGGGCGGGGCGCTGCCGGCACAGGTTCGATACTGCACCGGCTCTAGAGAGACTAGTCAGGACCAGCGTGACGCATCCCCCTGCCAGCAACGCGTCTTCACAAAGAGAACTTGAGAGGAAGCACTTTGATTCGAGGAGCTTTCAGTCGTAGGAGTTCTCGCGGCCTCCACCGCCGTGGGTTCGGCGTTCTGCGTTCTCCCGACGACATTTTCACACACGGCGTCGCTGCCCGATTTGGTTCTATCCCGACGCAACGATCGACTCAAACGGCGTCCGCGTCCGTAAGGACCATATGGACATTCTTCGCTCAGAGCGCGACGATTAGAAACGTCACGAATGAAAATTAAAAGATAAATAATTATTCAAATTCTCGAAATTTCCCATAGTTCCTAATTGAAATGTGTAAGCCATCCCAGGGGATCTATTTCGAAAGCAATCATAGAGGAGTGAATTTGAAGTTGGATTTCTTTGCGGCGGTTTGAGGTGTAACCCGGCCCGGTGCTGGTGGTTGGTAGCCCTGTGTCCGAGTCTCGGTCCTCGAGGCGAGGCTAGGCGCGGTCAGGCGCTTGTTTGGCCTGTGGAGCACAGCCCGGCCGGGCCCGGCCGCACGGCGCAGACCCGCTTCACTCCCAGTCCCAGGAAACGAAATGAAACGACATGAAATGGACGGCCACGGCACGGCCATGCTATCCGGTCACAGCAAAGCGAAGCGACAAACCTACGACGTGACTCATTTCGCGTTTCCACTCAACTTGGAGTTAGCTGCCCCCCCCCCCTTCCCCCTCACTACCCCGTGTTGACTCCACTCAGCTCAGCCCCGCTAAAAGCCACCCAAGTCCCAACACACCGACCGCTCCGCTTCCGGAAACAGCAGCGCGTAGGAAACAGCGGCTTGAACAGCGGCGATCTGCTCTGCACGCCAAACGCAAACTAGACAGCCTGCTCAGAGATGAGTTCTAGACGAGCTATAGTTACAGTACTAGAATCATTGCAGAAACGTGACCGGGGTCCGCCCTCCGGGAGACGATGTTAACTACAAACTACGGTATATGGCGGATTACACCAAAAATATTCCCGTCGGATTATTGTGAGGAACTGAGTGGTTCGCGTTTCTATTTCGTCTCTATGTTGTCGCCGGGATGGTATGTCATGGCTCGAGGCGAATAGTGAGCAAACATTATCATCCGTTTCCCAGAAGAACAACCTGCACTTCAAATAACTTGCATACTTCGCTGAGCTCAAACCGGCTCAAACTCAGATGAAACAGTTCAATGAGAATATAATAATTAGCGGAGCAAGTCGTCTCGCAAACACCCGGCCAGTACTCGTGAAACAGATGTGTTAAAATAATAAACCAGAAATAAAGCAAAGCGGTGCGACCGAGGGGTCCGCCACTCCGGAAAATTGTGTACACCGAATATATTCACAATTGAATACATATGATTATAAATGAATATTTCTGATTATTTTAATATCAATGATAGCGAATATCGTGAATTATTTGTGAATACTCATTGATTATTTCGTAATCAAGGCTGATTATAATCGATTACCGCCGAACTTGTACACCGAATATTCGAAGTGGCGGACCCCTCGGGTGCGACCGAAGAATCGTGCCGATTCTGCCTAGACAGAAGAGTGTCCCTCATAATGTCTCATGGCAGCTTCATTCGATTCGATTCACCGTTTTGGCGGGTTAGATAGGATAGGGCGCTGGAAGAAGTCTTCCGAGAAAACTAGTTCCGTCCGCGGTTTGGACGCGACCAGATCATGATATCAGCGCCTGTCTTGTCAGTCGGCTGGTGGGCGCGAGGCGAGGAGAGAGTGAGAGCGGCAACGCGTCGCGCGCTCTCGCTCCCTCCCCATAGACCACGAAGGGAACAGATTAGCTAATGCTAGCTCAGCTCAGCTAATGTTATTGCAGAGTATGGACAGAGCTTAAGATTCAGCTATGGTTGCCAAATTTGTTAGCTAATGCAGTCAAAGCCTTAGCTGCATACTACAATCTTAGCTAGCAGCTCATCATTCTTGCTGTCGTCATTCATTACAGTCACCTTCAAAGACCAGCGGTAAATCTCTTGTTTGGGACTTTTCGTCCAATATATTGGCGATATTTGTAAATCTTTCAGCCTTCCGGCTTCTAGCCTGGCACCCCAGTCGCAAATCACAAGCCGTGGTGAGACAGCGGCAAATAGCCCAGATCAAAATCTCACTCTGATTCATCTCGTCCACTAATGGATGAGTCTATTGATCCATAACGAGCTAAGCCACTAACAGCGGTGCCTCCGCTGCGGTGAGGCCCTATCACTGTGGAGGAGCACCCCGCCCTTTGGCAGGGCACCTTCAACTTGAAACTGGGTCATGAGCTGCTGCCATGGGCGGCCAAGGGCGCATAGGGCGGGGCGGCCCAGGGGCGATTGCAAGCCAAGCAGATAAGGGCCAGATTTTCGTCCAAAGGGAATTGAAATCTCAAGAAGAGCCCTTGCAAGTGAGATTTTCAGAGCTCTCTCAGTACTCTGACCAGTGGAACCCAGGCTGCGCCAGGCAGGCCAGGGCAGGGCTGTGGTGGCTGTGGTACACCTGCATGCCATATACCACGGCTGCCGTCCACTCGCACCGCCCGCCCCGCCAGCCACTGATAAGCTCAACGGTACGTGTGATACGGAGTGTGGGGCGAGCCAGCCGATCCACACTCTGCTTGTGAGTATTATTTGGGATTCCCATGGCGGCGGTGAGGCGGGACTGCTGGAGCAGGTCGCCGACCCAAACACACAAGCTCAGGTGTGCGGGGCAGAGGCAGGCACAAAACACTCCACACTGCAGTATTATCGCGTGAGTGCGTTCACACCGATCGTCAGACAACTTTACGGTGCGAACTACGAGACAACTGACGCGAGCATCCCAACATGGACCCACATCAGCACATGCCCATTCCAATGTAAACGTTTCACACAGGAACGATACATCGGAATCCAAGACTAGGTGGGGGACTTCAAGGGTTGGAACGGTTCACCGATCCTTGGATTTCAAGGGATCGT
The DNA here is from genome assembly GCA_902196195.1 of Aptinothrips rufus. Lineage (NCBI taxonomy): Eukaryota > Metazoa > Arthropoda > Insecta > Thysanoptera > Thripidae > Aptinothrips > Aptinothrips rufus. The sequence goes on along the minus strand of CABIKL010003572.1, from coordinate 2,111 downwards.
TTTAACTGTGGATGCTGGTCACACGAAATCGAAGCCATGGCAGACGCTTGATCTAAGCTCGAGATCAATTGTTGGCGCCTGAACCAGAGCCTGTTCTTGGACTGCATTAAGGAACTAAGGGCGGTGTCCCTAAGATATAAAACAATGAAAAGGCATATGCTAGCTAACCTAAACTTGAGATCAATTGTTGGCCCCGGAACCAGAGCCAGGACTTGGACTGCATTAGATAGGAACTAAGGGCGGTGGCCCTAAAATAAAACAATGAAAAGGCATGCTAACCTAGATTCTGTCTGGGCTCCGTCGGCCAGCTGACTGACAGGCAGTAATGAAAGCTATCGGCTGACAGCAACATCAATCGCTGTGATGCCGACGACTGCAATCAACTTACCCCCGACCCCTCCCGTCCCCTTCCCCAACTTATTTTTGACTTGTCATAGCGAACCATTGCGGACTGAAAAGAGGCCCAGAAGGAGAGGGAGGGTGTTTATGACCAATCTGCTGACGGCACAGCTACACTTCCAGAGACTGGTATGCGGCTCCACGCGGAGTGCACAGTACTCCCTGTTCAAGCCGGAAAGCGCGGAGAAAGAGACGAAAAAACGCGGCAAAATTTAAAATACAGTAGGAGCAGCAGGAATGTAACGGTAAGTCCTGGAGCCGCCAGTGATTATACGGTAAAAACGATCCCTTGAAATTCAAGGATAGGTGGATTTCAAGGACGCGGCTATGCTAAGAAGCCCATAAGGATCCTTGAAATCATCTACCTATCCGTGGATTTCAAAGGATCGTTTTAAATTTACAGTGTAAAAACCTAGCAGCATTCGGGATTCTGTTGCCGGAAAGTATCTCGTGGATATTCTGCAAAACAACAGAATTCATTTCAGCAATGTACGCTCTTCTCTCTTTTCCTTCCTCCTCCAGCAGGCTACGGACGGACAGCCCTTACTGGGGGCGTGGCGCGGCGTGGCGCCGCATCCTTAAAGCCAGGTGAGTCACATCGCCCCACACGGCGGGGCGGGGCGGGGCGGGGCGGGGCGGGGCGGGGCGGGGCGGGGAGAGATCAGACGCCACGCGGGGTATCTCCGAGCAGACAGCCGGCCAGACGCGGCTGGTTAGGTAGGCATTCCCGGAACGCGCAGTCTGACCGCGCTCGTATGAGTGCCCCCCCCCCCCTCTCATTTTCCCCGGACGGACGAGACAGCACTGGGCCCTGCTGGCCAGCCCTGGCCTCAGAGACAAGCTTAGAGAGACTCAGCGGGGAGAGTTGCCTTCGTCACGCACCCTAGTGACGGCTCGCTCCACGCCGAGGTGACAGATGAGCTCTCTCCAGCAGCCGCAGCCTCCCGGGTCCAGCACGCGTCCAGCAGCGCATGATCCGGCCCGGCGAGTAGAGCAACGTACCCGACACATCACTTCGAGGAACCGGAGCAGAAGCCATGGCGAGTCTACTCCATTGCACTCCATGTATCCCGAAGCAAGCACTCATACCGCTCGCACCGCAGCAGAGAGACTTCTCAGCCACCGGCCGGCTGGCCAGGCCAGGCGGCGCGGGGCGGCGGTGCTACGGACCTTTCATTACGGAAACAACTGCCACCGCTAGTTGAGTTGGCCATCGGAACGCCATCCTCACTTTCATTTCATTTCATGGGCGGCGCCGGGCCGCGACGCGACGCGGCTGCAGTCGAATAGACCATTCCGCTAAAGCAAGAAAAGAGAAGAACCTGAACAAAAACTAAAAGTGAGTATGAGAAACCTAGGCTGCGACACTTCTAAGATGCCCCCAGGCACCCCCAGGTGGCTTCCATCACTCATTCGCAGCCTAAGTTTATCATACTCACCTTTAGTTTTTATTCAGGTCTTCTCTTTTCTTGCTTTAGCGGAATGGTCTATTGCTTTAGAGAATCACATGAAAAGGTCGTTTAGGCTGGCGGCAAGTGCCTTATGAACGCAGTACTAGTGAATGTTTCCCCTCGAACGTATTCCGTTGCTATAATGAGAGTCAATCCTCGACAATGAGTAGTGGTTGCCTTAGCAAGTGACGGTCGGAAGTGAATCCGGACAGCAACCTGACTACGTTTGGTGTCTCAGCCCCTTACCGCGACCCCCCCGCC
>CABIKL010003571.1:0-10759 GCA_902196195.1 Aptinothrips rufus | reverse complement strand
ACCGCTGTTTTCGGCACAATTCTGGGACAGTCCCAGGCATTTTTGTCGGCTTGGTACTCGCGTACTGAAGCCAAATAAATACTCGCACGAGTGCTACCGCCAGGACCGTCCCCGGACTGTTTGGGCACTGCACATTTTCATAAGGGTTGTTTATCAAATAAAGATGTTTTTTTCTGAAATCAGTCAGATCATCTACTCGGTTAGAAAGTAATTTCTGCGTTCGGAGACTTGGAAGACAGGGGTCTGGATGAGCAAGTCCTGGAAAAACGAAAGTGTAAAAACTATCACTTGAGTGAGGTAAACACTTTCGAAAAATGTATTGCACTTGCACTCCAGAGAATGCCTTATGACAACAAGAAAGGAATGTTAGATTCTTTCAAAACCGTACTTCGCTAGTGTTTTCCAGCGAAGGAGTGCTGCTCCACCGAGCACGTGTGAGCTGGCGGCCCCTGCGGGCCCCTGCACTGCACAGCTCGAGAGATGTGACAGTTGAGGTGTCGGGCGGCTTAAGGCTCTCGCTCTCATTGATGCAAAGGAAAACAGAACGAGCCGCTCGAGTTTCTTTCCAATGTAAACATGATCGTTCTTTCGTAGTACTAGACGTAGCTTTAGAAACTTGACTTGCAAGGCCTCCCTCAAATTAATCGAATCTCACGCTCAGTTTGCCATAGCAATGTGCGGGGTCAGCCAGTTAGTGCACTGGAATCCATCCACATGTATTATATGAACCAACAGTCCGCTGAATGCGTTTCATTAAGACAGTCTGTCTGTCAATCTCAGAGCTAGCAGCAGCCAGGACGCCCCCCCCCCCCCCCCCCCCCCCCGCTGTCCAGGAGCCTCTCGTGTTCGAGAGGTCGATCACGTATCGAAAGACGTCTATGACTCTAGCCCGCCTTTGTCATGTTTGTGTTGGCAGCCTTGATGAGACTAGAGCTCGTCACGAGGAGGGCAGAGGGTATGAGAGTTAATGCGATCGGAACTAATAATGAGGCAGGAGGGAGTGTGACCTGTCCCTGAACCACCTGCTCTTGGCCCCGCGAGACATCGATAGGTATTGCGATACTGCGTGCCGTCGAAAAGAAGAGTAGACGACGTCAGTCCGAGCGTTAGGCTAGTGCATGTTGACGTTGAACTGCGCCACCGCGTCGCTCCACCTGCAGTGTGTACAGTCTGTTCGAGGGGTCAGTCAGTCATGTAATCATGTGTACAAAATTTCGGTATTTTTGGAAAGAAATTGATGATTACCGGAGCTAAACAGTGCTGTAATTGTCATGAACAAACTAAAACCATAAAAACATTAGCTCAATAGTTGATTTTATTGCCTATGGTCCGATGTACAATCAGTGTAATCAATCGTGTACCTGTGTATACTTGTTAGTCGAGTAGACGAGAATCGTCCCTTCTCGCAACGAAACTCTGTCCTTGAAAATCAAGGAACCGTTTTCAGCGTAAACATATGAATAACGAGTGGCTGCCCCCGTCGACATCTACGTCACATGCCCGCTTGCAGTTTTTAGATCTCACGGAACCACATCCCATGAAGATTCATATGTGAAGCTGCTTTCAGTGTTCGGTTGCTTCGCCTCTAGACTTTGAGGAGTGCGGGGAGAAGAGGTAGAGGGAGGGGAGGAGAGGGGAGGGGAGGGGAGGGGAGGGGAGGGGAGGGGGGGGAGGGGAGTGAAGGAGTGGACTGGCTGAGGAGGCTGCGATTGCATGTTCGACACTAGCACACTCGACGGTGTGCCAGCTTTGAAATAGGCTTCTCCTCCCGCGTCTGGGAATAAACATTCACAGTCGATTGGAGTGGTTGGAAACGTTCCAAAAGGGTTCCATCGGTTGGAAGGAGAAGACGCTTCATCTCCTGCACGTGGGAACTATTTCGGGTCGTTTGATCACACATGGCACATGACGGTCATGACACATGTGGTTAGGTTCTCCGCGCTCCGTGTGGAGACTTGAACGCTGGTGGGGGGCAAGAGCTCGTTTAGTCAGTCCTGAACCGCCTGCCAGCACACATGCACTATTACTACTTCGCGCTATAGTTGAACCGTTCGCTACCATCCCACACGGAAAATAGACGTCTAAAAGATGTTTATTAGACGTCTAATATCTACGTCTAATATCTAATAGGCCTGTAAATGGTTATTTTGTAGATGTCTATAAGACACTTATACGTCTCATAAACGATGCTTACATGCATCTAAAGTGCTTCGGTAGCAGTAGACGTAGTTTAGACATCTATTAGACGTCTGTGTTAACCTACAACTAGTCTAATGCAGTTATAATCAGTGTAGATCTCGTAGATCTTGTAGATCTACTAAGATCTAGTAGACGTTTATTTTTGGTGTGCGAGAGAGGCACTGTTTCCTGTTGTGAATATCATCGAATCGCGAGCTGCGGGGGAAGAGTGTCCAGACTGCAACGACGAAACGTCAGGGTGGGTAACGAGAGGGCCAGGGCAGGGCCAAGGACGAGAACCTTCACTCCCACCTCCCTCCCCTCCACTGCCCTTCCCTTGCCCTGCGGCTGCCGCTCTGGGCGTCTGGTCTGGAAAGGAGAGAGGGAAGTGCAGTGAAGCTTGTTCCGTTGCGCTGTGCCGGCGCGGCGTGGCGTGGCGTGGCGCGGCGTGGCGTGGCGTGGTGCGGTGAGGGACGGCTGGTCGGGCGCCGAGCGCGGCGCCTCGCAGTTTAACGGGGATCTCGGTGGCGCGTGCGCGGGGCAGCCAGCGTCCAGCAGCGGTCAGCACCCCCTCCAGGGCTCCAGCTCCAGCTCCAGCCGCCCCCTCCCCTCCAGCCTCAGGGCGGGCCGCGCGTCCAAACAAACAGACGCGTCCCGACGACCGAGTCCAGCGGAGTCCCTGGAGTGTCCCGGGGAGTCCAGTGCCGTGTGACATGTGACTAGCGAGCCCCGGTGCAGTGCAGTGCAGTGTGACGAGGCGTGTAGTGACGGCGGAGCTTGGGTGTGGTCGTGGATTAGTGACAATGTGTGACGCCCCAGACCTGCGGCCACCCCTCACCAGGATGCGTCTAACCCAGTCGCAAAGGATTTCCCTACGGGTGAGTCTAGTTAACGAAGTGTCCTCACACAAGTTTCAGAAATGTGACCGTTCCACAAACCGACCTTATACTCAACCCTTCTTTGAGGTGGTCAAATGACGTGTACCACGTCGGAGCGTAGATCATCTCACATTCATTTTTACCGCGCAACCTCGTCGGGAAAAGTGCGTAAACGTGACTAAATCCAACCGACCATCTACCAGTTCGCTCGGTAAAAACAAAAATATAGCCAAATCAGAAACCGCTCAGAAATTCGCTCAGAAAACGAGAGGTTACTGCACCGATTTCAGTTCAGAGTTTGTTTTGGCTGTTGGCTGTCCCAACATTCTGAATGTCGTTTTCGCCGAGCGTTTGTTCTGTGAATATAGGCCAAACTCCTGTAAACGCCTGCAGTCCATTCATGTTTCTCAAAGTCATCCTTGCAGTCCTCCGCGGCGCTGCATGCCGGCTCATACGCTCGCCTCGCAGCAGGCTGCTGGCCTGGCGCTGGCTTGGCAGCACCAGGTGCAGTTCTTAAAGAGGTCCGAGCGAGTTGGTCAAGTCACTGCTCGTTTGGCATATTTTTCTGATCAGAAGCTTGGGCGCAAGTGTTGTATACTGAAAGTAAAAAACATCTCCACAGTGTTTTCGTTGCGTTCTCATGCACGCAACATGATAATTAATATCATAAAAATATCGTTTTGTGGTCGTTTTAACAGTTGATTTTACAATTTTTTGGACTGAAGCGAAGCTATGCACGGATGTGGTCATGTATTCTTGTTACCCCAAACATATTTCGGAACTCCCGCTTGGGTTTGTTTATTTCAAACTGTTGCTGTGTTGAATTTCTAGAATGATCTATTGACCTTTTTTTTACCTACTGTATACTGTAGTTCCAACGGTTCTCAAGCAGACATATGATGTACTGTTTTCTTGTACAACTCAAGTTCGTCACACACAATGAACTTTTTTTTTCATAACTAAGTTATGAATTAAAACAGACATGATAAATTTCCAAAATTTTGGGCCTTCCTGTAAAACCCATCGCTGCTAAAAAATATCTTAAGAGCAAACAGATACAAAATGTCAAGCGCCGGCTGAGAGTGAGAGTGTCCGCTTCACGCTTATCCACTCGTCAGGCGCCTTTGGCCCGGCCGGGCGCCTCTTTTCGCAACGCGGCTGCAACCGCTACCGCCGCTACCGCCGCCACCGCCGCAATGCACTGGAACGGGGCTGAACAAACGTCAGAAGATGCCGCTGGAGATAGCATCGCGTCGAGATAGGAGCCGCGCGAGGGAGGCAACCCGCGTCGATCACTTGTACCGCGCAGATTATGTCCTCCTCTGACGAACGAATGCTGCCGAAAGAGAACAAAGGGTGCAGGATGTTTAAACTTGAAATCACAAATTGATGGTGCGTTTGTAGTTGATGACAGTCCAGTCAGTCTTTACCGAAGAACTCATGGGAACTTGAGGTTGGTTCTGGTTGGTTGGGCTCCAAAGACCTACTCCTTGCTCATCGGAAAACTCTTTATCACCTTGAACTTAACGGCGTACTGCATTCGCGATTAGTAGTGTCCTCGCCATTTCTGAGCCGCGGAATCAGGATGGCGGGAGAAAGAACAGCCAGCTCGCGGATGGCAGTGAGTGTGTTTCCGAGGCAGCCCGCCGCGGTCCACTTGCTAAGCCGAGCCAGGCCAGCCCAATGCGAAATGGCTCGTCGAAAACTCTTAAATAATTTCGATCGAACTGAATTCTACCTGAAAACCACGCGGGATTCTGATCCAATAACGATGAATTACTGATTTCAATGTGGACTCCACGTAGATTTGATGAGCCAGTGCTCACTGGGAGGAGCCTCGTGGCTCGGTCCAGTCCTACCCTCTCAACTTTCTTCCAAACGTCTTTTTTTGACAAACCATAATACTTTGGGAATCACGAAGTACCTACAAAGAATGCTATACTATACTTTATTAAGTCAAATGCGTCGAAACCGTTCCCCAGAAAATAAAGTTTGGAATACCAACTAAATTATTGTGGAGTTAGTAGGGTTACTAGTTATTACTATTCGTCTTTTTTTATTTATTGAAACAAGTACATTTTGATTCCAACTCGTGCTGTATCAATAGGGAGTTGTAGCCTAGTTAGTATCGTGGATCTGTTGCTCCTGAGCGAATGAACTGGTATCCACTGCGAGCTAGCGTGCCGTGATGTGATATGATAGCCTGCCTTGCACTGCTGCTGTTGCTGCTGCACCGGCCGCGATGAATCGATCCAGCCAGCCAGCCAGCCAGCCAGCGGGTGTAACATGACGCTGGTTATGTGATTCACTATGATTTTGACTCCTCTCCGGTACTTGATAACGAATGACTGACCCAATTTAGCTCCAGTAATCGTGAAAATTCCTTCAACTTTCACCGAAAATTGAGGACGTGATTTTAAGTTAAGTTTTAAGTGGTCTCATTTATATATCAGAAGTTAAAGTTCTATTGACTTTCATTATTCTGTGACATTAGATTGTAACCGTCTGTAGCTACGACCCCGCTTCTTTTGTATAAAAATTATATTCAGTTCTTTAAATCTTGGTATTGGTGGTCAACTCTTTGTACGTTTTCAAATTTTTCAATCTTACGCTCTCGTGTGAAAGTCCGAGGGCGTGATGTGAATGCATTGATCGAGACGGTTCCTCTCACGCGAGGAGTGTCGTCGTCTCAAATCAGCTATCGCTCTGCGGGGGCGGGGCTGGGAGTGTATCGGATCACCTGCCTCGCTGCCAGCTCGCGGCCAGCGTGGAGTTGTTGTCCAATTGAGGCGCGAGACAGATGTGTGTGTGTGTGTGTGTTGGAGCCGAGTGTGCGGGTGGCTGGCTGGCTGGTCGCGTGTGTTGCTCGGAGTAGCCTGAGTGAAAGGGGAGAAGTGAATGCGTTGCATTGTGGGTGCGGCCAGCCTGCAGGCAGCACACCCACTGAGAACTATGTATGGTTGACGAAGGGACACCCATAAACACGGTTGGCTTGAAACGAATATGGTTAATTTTACTCTAATATTGTCGCCACAACCACCATTGCACTAACCATATTACATGGTAGTCCCTCGACAACCATTACAAGGTTGGTTTTGACCATATTATTGTTTTGCGAACGATTCCGTTCTCTGGGTGACGGGGCAGGGCAGGGCAGGGCAGGGCAGGGCAGGGCAGGCAGGCCGCTACTCTTTGATGAGAATCTCAGGACCGCCCATCTCATCTCGTCCAGTCCCGTGCGAGGAGCAAGTGGGCCATAATAATACCACGTCCTCTGGACCACGCATGTTCGAAAACACGCCGAGTGATAGAAGTGAGATCAACAAGTCGGTTGGGATGGTATCAGTGTATTGAAAGGAGCTGTGGCTGGTGGCCCGCCCAACGCGGCCCGCGGCGCTGGGGGTCCGTCCTGTCGCCGACACTCACTCGGCTACAGACAGCTCCGCTGCTTCACTCGCCACACAGCTGCTGTGCTGCTGTGCTGAGCTGACACTAGTCGAGAGGGATCGGACTGGCATGGCGCGGCACCGCACCGCACCGCACGGTGGCCGCCAAGCACCTTGTGAAATCGGGTTCGCGCGTCGCGACGTCTGTCTGTCTGGCGGGGCGGGGCGGGGCGGGGCGGGGCGGGGCGGGGCGGGGCGGGGCGGGGCGGGGAAGCGACGCCCAGCAGCCAGCCGTCACCCGGAGCTGGAGCTGGAGCTGGAGCCGCGGTGCGCATGGAATCAGGAGAACAATGTCCGCCCTTGGGCAGCTGGCTAGCGGAGGGCAGGTCAGTTCAACTGGGCAGCGGACGGACGTTCGCTGAGAATGGAATTGATCAATTGGGGGAAAATAATAACGTCCATTCTTGGTCTCGTGGAAACGGAACGGCCCGTGCAGTGCCAGTAGTTGTCCGGCCTCGCTCGTGGAGCTGCCGCGAGGACCGCCGCTGAAAACCACCAGCGTGTTGGTTCATTTGATATTCTTAACGAGGCGTATGAACAGAAAAAAAAACTCGGAAACCTAAGGTAACAAAAGATTTTGGAGAACATTTTGATACCTATCCCAAAATGATCGGGAAGCGACCAAACGCGTTCTGAACGTAGTCTCAAAATGGCCTCCAAATATTTGTTTTTGTTATTATTTTTTTTGTTGTTTGCTTGTGCGCTGGTTTGTCCCAGAATCGGGCTTTTAGTTTTTCTGTGGACCAAGATACATCATAGTCTTTCTCTATCGCTGGCCGTGCTACAGAGAGAGGCGCCTCGCGGACATGGCGCCCGGCACGCGCGACATTTTTGGGCGCAGCAACGCGGTCCTCCCCCGAGGGCCTCCCCTTGTTCCCCCCTTCCCCTTCGCGGCCTGCCCTTCTCTTTCCTTTCACTTTTTTCGGGACGACAGCTGCTCTGGTTGGGGCCATCGTTAGCCTCGCGCCGGGCCCCGTGCACGACTGATGATGTGAGCGGCGGTACTTCATTCAGCGTCACATGGCAGCATCATGACGGCCATCATGGCGGCAAGGACGCGGCAGCATCGCCTCATAGAGTATCAGTAATTGACCGTCCATGTCACTTCATGACGGGTCGAAATCGACTACCGTGTCTGCATTATATTTGAGCTGCAACTTAGGTTCTCGTTCTTTGATATATCGTTCCTTACTTCAGAATAAGGCTCTTAAATATAAAGAAAATATAAACAACAGAATTTTTTATTTCACTTCTTATCGAGCTGCCTATCTAAATTTGTTTTATTTTCACTAGGAAGGCGAAATCTGATTCTGTGGCAACCTAATCCAGAAACCAAGGGTAACGAAATATTTTTTAAGGTCATTTTGAGACTTATTCCAATGCGCGTTTCGCAGCTTCGACTTAAATAATATGGGTCTCAAAATATGACCTCCAAAATTATTTTTTCTGCCCTTGGCCTTGAGCTGGTTGCCCCAGGACCTGGGTTTTGATTTCCTTTTGTGTTATTGTTCCTAATCTTTTTAAAAAATGATGACGGCATTGCGTCAGGAGCCTTGTGATCGCAGCTGGAGAGTGGAGACTGGACGGAAACAAGGGAGCGCCGTGCTGTCGTCCAGGCCGCTTCTCTTCTTGCGGCATTAATCTGCACGGATCGGAACTGCTTCACGCCGTCAGGTGGGAGGGCCGGCAGGGCGGGGCAGGGCGGGGCAGGACAGGGCGTGGTGAGGCGTGGCTTGGCGTGGCGGAGCCTGTGTTTTGTAAATGCCTGATCCCGGTTTTAGAAAGGGATTCGTCCGTATTAGTGACTGCCTGCCCATCGCCCACCGGCTGCCCTGCCTTCATTCAAGCCTGTCTCATTTAGCCGACGGGTAACTTACGGTGAGCAAATCTAAATTTCTATTTGGTTGTGCAGTGTTGGCTGCCCTGCCCATGCCGGGCCGGGCAGGGCAGGGCAGGGCCGGTTCTGAGCTGGGCTGAGCTGGGCTCGGTATCCCTCTAATCGTAGCTGAGCTCGTTGAAGTGACAGTCTCGCCTTTGATGCGCGCTATTCGACATGCATCCTTGGGTACTTGCTGGCATGCCGTAGGAGATAAATTAATGTCACAGCCGTAGAAAACAATAACGACATTTTCTAGATATTTTTTCATCACACACGTCGCTTTAATGATTGTGCTCCACGCGTTTTCTGCTGTTATCTAACCACGATTTCTCGATAGAAAACGCAGTTCGCTTTGCTCCAATAGTAACAACCTGAACTTTGTGATAGTGAACGAAAGAATCGAATTTGTTTTCCTTAGTGAAACAATAATGAGAATATTTTTTACCGAAAGTAGAGACGTAGTGGAAAGTTCTTGTATGAACCTAACATCAACATGGACGATTACCGAAGCTAGTAGAAATACATCTGGTTGCGTGTTTTCTATTCTCTCATAAGAGTGAGGTCGATGTTGTTTAGTCAGAAACAAATACGTTTCGCTCACCATCCCAGAAGTTGCGTCGGTTTCATCTTTACATTGTGTTTTAGTAGTCCAGGCCGTAAGCGGCATAACACTCCCTTTTGTTTTCACTTACGACCCCTACGCCCCGCGGCTGCAGACGCAACGCACGGCCAGGAAGTAGGCCATCACGGAGCCGGGCCAATCTTTTTGTACGGACCTCTGCCCGGCCTCTGCTGGTCCTCTGGCCGCCGCGCCAGCTGACACAACCGAGAGTCGCTAATCTCTGCGCTCATCCAATCTTTTTTTTCTGTGGGTCGGCATTTTAATAAAAAGTATGACGCGGAGACAGCATTGCCCCCTGGGTTTGATGTCTATCGCGAGTTGTCTTCCAATCCCTGTGCAAGTAAGAACGCCTCGAAGTGACAGTGTGGTCTCTGCCCCCCCCCCCCCCCAAAAAAAAAAAAAAAAATCCCCCACCCCACCTTAGCCTGGGAATCCGAACGATATTCGATTGATTATTGCAAACATCAGATATATCGCGAAGTCTTTGCCCCGTGCGATTGGTGCATGACGCGGTTTCTAATAGTTTTTTCTTCTAACGCTACATCTATCCGAATGAAAGCCGAAGAACATTATCTCTTTAACCTAATGCACATAAGCGTCCGTCCTTCTCAGTGTTCTCCTAATACCTGGACAACAATTTGTTAAAGTCTGATCCACTACTGTTGTATGAGAGACCTTGTGCTGCGGCAGACCAAGCTACAAGAAGGCAGAAGATCTCTCCCTCCTTGTCATACGCCGTGGTTGTCCTAACGAAGATCTCTCCTTCCAAGGAGGTCTCCTAGTCCGAGTAGCACACGTGCAATTTGTCATCGAACCGGAAACAAAATACTTTAACTTGTTGCACTCGGATAACAGAAGACTGTATCTGCGTCTCAAGGCGTTTTGGTCCTATGCTGTAATCAATTTGTGAAGGCGTTAGCTGGACAATAGCTCTTTACGGGGGCTTCATCACAACAGCTGTGAAGTGCTAAACGTTCTCATTAATGAAGTAATTTACCTTTCACACATGCGGTCCAAATCGAAAAGTTCCTGCTCTCCCGTCGCTCCTCCCCTCCCCTCCCCTCCGCGCCGTCCCCTCCCCTGCTTCCATTCCCGCTGTCTGCTAGTTCGGTAGTGGCGAGCCCGGTCCAGACGTACTCCGCGCTACCGCCTCGGCTACCGCCCGCCGCCCGCACCGCCCACCTCCTAATTAATGAATTCTGTCCGCTTTGCAAACGCCTGGATTCGTCTCGTGCCATCCATCAGCAGGTGCTCCCGCTGCTGCTGCTGCTTGTCTCTGATTCATTCATTTTATTGTTGTTACTGTTGTTGTTTTTGCCGCTGAGTTTCGTCAGACTCGGGCAGACGTAATTACCGTTATTGCTCCGGTCATTGTTCGCGGACAGTATGTGCCGAGCTGCTTGCTCGAGCATCCACTTTGTCGCGTGATATTGTTTGGGGCTTAAGTCGAGTGAGCGTAGCCCGCCCATGACGACATGGTGGCGTCTAATGCGACTAAACGCTCGCCACGTAATCTCTCGTCCTGCCGAACAAGGCCCCTGTGAGGTAGACACGTCTGCAAGACTGGCTTGTGTTGCGGGGTTGCCTACCCTGGACATCGCAGGCGCTTTCTGTTCGGCGGCAGATTTGAAACCCGGCTGTAGGGCCTGTTCATTCATGTTCGCGGAACGATAAGACATTCTTTCTGTAGTTTCTTTTGTCTACGTGAGGGCCTATCCGGGCCGCCTTCTGTGTTGTTCATTCAGCCCGAATGAAC
>CABIKL010003570.1:0-10759 GCA_902196195.1 Aptinothrips rufus | reverse complement strand
CCCCCCCCCCCCCCCCTTTCGTCTCGTCCGCACCCTCCCACCTCGATCAGAGAGTCATTGATAGTGCAGTTTTCTGCCTCTTTAATCTCGCACATTGCGCCCCATCCTAGTAACACACAACAACGTAATATTGACTTTTTATTGTCAGTTGCTTCCGATTCTTTGCTCTTACAAATTGCTTAGGGTTAGAACTTGAATAGAATTTTTTTTAGAATAACGAATTTTGTTTATTTTAGCGTTTGAAGCGTTGCTTTAGAAATAGAATTCGTCACACTTACTAATTTTCTTTCCGAAAGTATGATAAAGTCTTATATGGTTGTTTAAAAAAATTTGTGAAGAATCGTCGAAATGAAGTCAGTATTCGGGGTAGAGTGCACCGTACCGCTTCCCCATTGGTATGCGTGACCGTTCTGTTCCTCTCGTTTAATGACAGTTCGCGAGGCGCCCTCTATTCTTGTATAGTGCAGACGCTAGCGCTTAGCGACTAGACTAGTTCTATCAGTTGAAGGACGAATGAGGCGCCCGGCCGCGTGCATGGAGCATCATAAGCCCCATGACCTTGGGCGGCCCGGCCCGGCAGACTCTATCATTTGGACATTAATATGTGTCACATAGACGCTGGCCGCACAGGTGCAGGGCACACCAAACCATGCAGGAAGTGGGGGGAGGGGGGGGGGCTCTAAGCTGCGGCAGGTGGCTTGAAGCACTGAAATACTATCAGCAAGCACCACGTGACTGAGGTGATATTGAGAAAATGTTTCTCATTCCCGAATATTCCAAAAATTTAGGAGAAAGTTGATAAAACAGCCTATGGTAAAATCTGCGACTTTGTTGCTTACGATGTGATGCAGTCGAATGGACCGGACTATCCCCTTATCTGTGGTCCACCTTTCTCCATGGCCTGGTGACGGCTTTTGGGCTCAGTTCCTTTGTCGCTGTGTTGTTGTTGGTACACAGACAAACGAAAAGCCGCTTTCTGGGGCAACCCAACTAGAAACCGAGGGACGAAAAAAAATATCTGGAGGTCATTTTGAGATCTTTACCAAAACGCGTTTCGTATCCTCCCAATCATTTTAAAATAGGTCTCAAAATGACCGTCGGAAAAAATTCACCCATGGTTTCTGGCTTGCGTTGTCACAGAGCGTAGGATTTGGTTTTTCTGTGTACCACTGCGATCTGCGCCGGAGAACCCGCATTGGCCTGTTGAGTGAGATATTGCATTGCAGCTGCAGCGGGGGAGGGGAGTGGGAGGGTGAAGGGTGAAGGGGCACCGGGTCGAGCTGCCGCGAAGCGCGCTCTCGGCTTCCGGCTGCCCTGCCCCGCCCTGGTTCGCCAGTGGGTACTGTGTCGCGGAGAGCAGAGTGTAAACTGTCTGGTTGTGCGCAGGGACTCGGACGAGACCTCGGCCCTCATGGCGGGGCTGGACGAGCACGGCCAGGATGACACCGTGGACATCCGCGTCGAGGGCATGACGTGCCAGTCGTGCGTGAGGAACATCGAGGGGACCGTGGGCAAGAAGCCCGGCGTGCTGGGCATCAAGGTGAGTGCAGGGGAAGGCGACAGTCCCGACCTCTTACATCTGTCGTATCGCATGGCCAAATCTGTTCATGTTGTGAAAAAATTGACAGTGTTATGAACAATGCATTATGAACAAATTCGTAACCGTGACCGTTTCTTTTCGTTCATGGTGCTACGAAAATTTGTTCGTAATATGAACTGATTCGTATATGAGGAAGTAAGAGTGAACGAGCGGGGAGGGAGGGACAGAAATGGCAGATGAATGACATGAGTCAAAGAAATGGGCTGGAATACTGTTGGCATGTTCTTGTGGTCAGCGCGCGGGATTGAGCAGTATCTTCCTGTGGAGCCCCTGTGGAAGATTGGGTAGGCAACCCCGTGCTACACACGTGTACTGCGGCGACCTGAGTCTGCCTATGTGGCAGGGGTTTGGCTGGAATGCTCGCTCCTTCTCTCCTCACTTCAGACTTTCTTTCGAGCTCAATTGCAATGACCATCTTCTCGTTTTCTGTGATCAGATATTAATTTTGTTTTATTTCGTGCCTTTCTAACAGGTCAGCTTGGAAAAGAAAAACGCCAACATCACTTATGACCCCAGTTTAATAACACCTGAAGACTTACGAGCCACCATAGATGACATGGGATTCGACGCATCCCTTGAAGACAACAGCATTGAGCTGGCTTGTTCAATACGAGTGGAGGGCATGACATGTATGTCCTGTGTACGAAACATAGAAGGTAAGAATTTGAAAATCTGTTGTCACAAATACTTTTGCTGTGTATACATTTTGTATTCTAATTTTGTAATCACATGATGGCTGTTTTCGTTCTTCATCATTATTCAGGAACCATATCAAATAAACAAGGGGTGCATCAGATATCTGTTAGTTTGGAGAAAAAAGAAGCTGCTGTAAAGTTTGATCCAATTTCCGTATCAGCTGCAGAAATAACAGAGTTTATAAATGACATGGGCTTTGATGCTCAGCTTTTGTCCGGTGGCGGAGATTTTACATTACCAGGTACTTACATGATTCACATAATTGTTTGAATAACTTACATTTTTTATGCGATTTTAAATTTACTGTTTTAGTCCTGAACGTCTTTCTTTCCTTGTTTGTAGGAAACAAAGACAAAATGGTAAACAAAGCTGTATCGAAAGGGGATGTAGTTGTTTCCAATGGTCATGACCAACGAATCACTATAGAGGATCCACTAAGTGGTTCGAACCTCCTGAAGTGCTTCCTCCACATAAAAGGAATGACCTGTGCTTCGTGCGTTAGTGCCATTGAAAAACACTGTCGAAAAATACATGGTAAATTTATTTATTTAAAAATATTACCTTTGCCTTTTTTATTTAGATTAATAATTCTAATCAATGTAATGTAATTTTATCTAAGGTATTCATAGTGTGCTAGTAGCACTTCTTGCAGCCAAAGCTGAATTTAAATATGACCCAGAACTGATTCAACCAATAGACATTGCCAACTCAATATCTGAGCTTGGATTTCCGGCAACACTTATAGATGAACCTGGTACTGGTGAGGCTGAAGTTGAACTGCGGGTAAGTGAGAAAATGTCTTTCTTGAGAAATTAGCTGTAAACATTTTTTTACTTTTTAATTAAATGCTGGATCCCTTCTTTAGATTTCAGGAATGACATGTGCATCCTGTGTCAACAAAATTGAATCTTCAGTAAAAAAGATGAAAGGTGTCAAGTCAGCTGCGGTTGCTCTCACAACTCAAAGAGGCAAATTCCGTTTCGATGCTACGGTCACAGGTCCCCGTGACATTGCAGAGTTTATCACTGAGTTGGGATTTTCAGCATCTTTAGTTTCCAAGGAGAAAGATTCAAGAGGATATTTAGACCATGAGTATGTAGAATTTCAAGTACCCATGTGCTACTACACCTTTACTCTAACTTCAGAGACTGAGGAAGAAGATACAGCGTAGTAAAAATAATATGTTTGCCTATATTTACAGAGATGATATTCGAAAGTGGAGAAATGCATTTATCATAAATCTTACTTTTGGACTCCCATGCATGCTTTTCATGATGTACTTCATGTTAGGCATGGATTTTGGATACATTGCTCATGAAGACATGTGCTGTGTTGTGCCTGGTTTATCGCTAGAAAATTTGCTACTTTTTATATTTTCAACTCCAGTACAGGTGAGTAGATTTGAATAGGAACTTACTCTATCTTATCATAAATGTGTTATTAATAATCGGTTTGTTTACTTTGTTCTAGTTTTTTGGGGGGTGGCATTTTTATGTACAAGCATATCGAGCCTTGAAACACCACACAACGAACATGGATGTGCTTATTTCAATGGCAACTATTATTTCTTATGTGTATTCAGTATGCGTTTTGTTAGCATCTCTGATCCTAGCGACCCCATCAAGTCCCCAAACATTCTTTGACACACCACCAATGCTTTTTGTTTTTGTGTCACTTGGACGGTGGATGGAACATGTTGCTAAGGTGAGAGCATAGTTTCTTTTTTATAGATTTCTATTTTCCTCTTACAAAAAATATTAATGTTTTTTTATCCTCTTTCAGGGAAAAACATCTGAGGCTCTGTCTAAATTACTCTCTTTAAAAGCCACTGACGCCCTTCTTGTAACTATTGGTGAAGACTTAAATGTTACTTCAGAAAAAATAATTAGTGTGGACCTTGTTCAGAGAGGTGATGTTTTGAAGGTAAATAAAACACAAAGTTCCAGAAGTTACAATACAGTGATTCAACTTAAGTCTTACTATGCTACCTCAATAATCTCATGTATTTAGAAATTATTTAAATCAATTCTCTGTGTTTCTGTTATATTTGATTCTTATCTTGCCGTAAATTTTAGGTTGTTCCTGGTTCCAAGATTCCAGTAGATGGGAGGGTTATTTTTGGAAATTCTACTTGTGATGAGTCTCTTATTACTGGTGAATCCATGCCCGTACCCAAGAAACTTGGTGAGTTCTTCACGCAGATTTTGTGATAGGACCGGTCCTGATATTATCTTAGTTTCCTCTTAATACAGAATTTTTCCCAAGAAGCTTATATTCTTTTAAACCAGCTTAATATGTCTGCTTTTCTTTATAGGATCTGTGGTCATTGGTGGATCAATAAACCAGAATGGACTTCTTTTAATGACAGCAACTCACACTGGGGAAGCAACAACTCTAGCACAGATTGTCCGCCTTGTGGAAGAGGCACAGACATCCAAAGCTCCCATCCAACAACTTGCCGATCGTATTGCTGGTTATTTTGTGCCCCTTGTCATAGGAGTGTCCTCTATCACTCTTGTGGGTTGGATCATAAGTGGTTATGTGAATCTGAAACATCTTCCAATAAGTGTATGTGTCTATTTTCTTTATTTCTTTATTCCAAAGTTACTAGTTCCAGCGCTAGTTCCCGAAACATTTAGGTTCTTATTGTTGTGAGTTCTTAAAATGTGCTGATATATGCTCTCCGCTCCTTTTTCTAGGAAAATGAAACCAAGGGATTGAATCGTGACGAGATTATATTCCAGTATGCATTCCGATGTGCTCTTAGTGTACTTGCCATAGCTTGTCCTTGTGCCTTGGGCCTGGCAACTCCCACAGCTGTGATGGTTGGAACAGGAGTTGGTGCATTGAATGGCATCCTTATCAAGGGTGCTGAGCCACTGGAAAATGCACACAAGGTCAATCTCCAGTTTTATCTCTCATGGAGCTTTCTGCCTGTTCACAGAAGATTAGACATGCCTCACTTATAAATTAATTTTATTTCAGGTTAACACTGTGGTGTTTGATAAGACTGGAACCATTACCCGAGGGGTTGCATCTGTGTCACAAATTTGTATGTTTGTGGACAACACAGTATGCTCTCTTGCAAAATTATTAACTGTTGTTGGTACCTCTGAAGCTAATAGTGAACACCCAATCGCTGCAGGTAATTATTTCCTTATAAACTAGGAAACTAAATTAAATCAATCTGTATAAAATTTTAGCTCAAAACTTTAATCATTATTTTATTTTTTCAGCTATTGTCAAGTTTGTGAAAGAAACCCTAGGTTCTGAAATTTCGGGAAAGTGTAGTAACTTTCAAATTGTACCGGGTTGTGGATTGAAATGTACTGTTTCTCACTTGAATAATATGTTTGATGCTGCCAACAAATCTACAATTTTAACTAATTTCAACAATTCTAGGTAAGCAATAAATATGTATTTTGAATCGCATAAGAATTTCAGAAGATGGATTGGTTTCCATACAATGTAGTTTTGTTAATGTTTAGGAATAAAAGAGATGAAAGCACAACAGCCGAAGGTGTTGTCTTGAGAACTGAACTTACTCAACATGCTATTCAAGAGAAGTGTTTACTAGAACTTCAGCAAAAGTTGGATGAAAATACTGAGAATAGTTCAAAGGACGGATCATATGAGGTAAAGTACTTTCTCTTCTGTAGTCTACAGTATGAAGAGTATTGTCTCTCTTTATTAACCAGAAATGTTTTTAGGTTGTAATTGGCAACCGGGAATGGATGTGTCGCAATGCTGTAACTGTCCCTCCTGAGGTTGAAAACATAATGTCGTCAGAGGAAGAGAGTGGAAGAACGGCTGTTCTCTGTGCCATTGATGGTAATACTT
Organism: Aptinothrips rufus; assembly: GCA_902196195.1. Lineage (NCBI taxonomy): Eukaryota > Metazoa > Arthropoda > Insecta > Thysanoptera > Thripidae > Aptinothrips > Aptinothrips rufus. The sequence continues at coordinate 4,623 of CABIKL010003570.1, read as the reverse complement.
TGATTGATTGAGTTTTCTATTTTTGTTGTGTGTAACTTCTAGCTTCTATCTGACATTTACTGTAATTTGATTACTTTTTTAAGTTGTAATCTCACCATGCCTTTTTTTTTCTACAGGTGTTTTGGTGGGAATGATAACTGTAGCTGACATGGTCAAACCAGAAGCTCATTTAGCTGTGTACACTCTAAAGAAAAGGGGATGTGAAGTCATTCTTCTCACTGGTGATAATCGTAAGACTGCTGTAGCTATTGCTAGACAGGTAAGAAAATGCCTGGGAATGGTAGCACTTCAGCACTGCTCTATTTGATTGATTTTAATTCTTAATTTAATTATATTGTTACCTTTTAGGTGGGCATTAATAGGGTTTTTGCAGAAGTTTTGCCATCTCATAAGGTGGCAAAAATTCAAGGGCTTCAAAAATCTGGAAACAGGGTTGCAATGGTTGGAGATGGTGTAAATGATTCTCCGGCATTGGCTCAGGCAGATGTAGGAATAGCTATTGCATCTGGTACGGATGTTGCAGTTGAAGCAGCGGACGTGGTCCTCATGAGGGTATGTATTGAGCTTGTCTGTTTGCAATATCCAATGGTGGAAAGGTGGAAAATCTTGCGAGTATACGGTCAGCAATGGCTGCGATGCACCGATTATATCCCCTGCACTTTCTGCAACTTTTTTAAGAAATTTTGAAATACTGACAATATTCTATAGATAAAGCACCACTCTTATAGAAATCTGGCTTCTTTTCGGCCCTGGTTGTATTAAATTCGCGAGTTTCCCACGCATTTGAGGCATAGAACTTTAAACTTCACAATATTGAGGAACGAGCTCTACATTTTCTACCGTATACCCATTACATTATGCCCATACATGTCAAACTGTTGTATTCGGTTGCTTTAAAAAAATTTCATGTCCAGCCCGATTCCACCATTGGTAATATCTTGGTAATTCTCAATTCATTGTTTAATTACTGTAATAATCTGTACTTGTTACTTTCAGAATGATCTTTTGGATGTTGTGGGCTGCTTAGATCTATCAAGAAAAACGGTGCAGAGAATTCGTATGAATTTCTTGTTCGCAAGCATGTACAACTTGGTAGGCATTCCCATTGCTGCCGGATTGTTCAGTCCGTTTGGTTTCATACTTCAGGTGAGAAACTTATTACTCTTCTTTTTATTTAAATACCATTTGACACAAGTTGATGCTACTTTAGAAATTTCTCCAAGCCCTAACATTTAATTTTAACTCTCACAGCCATGGATGGCATCTGCGGCAATGGCACTCAGTTCGGTGTCAGTGGTGGCGTCATCTTTGCTGTTGAAAACGTGAGTTTAATCTGCTGTGTTACATGAATATTTGTTTCGTTCTGGCAGTTTGCATGAGGCCTATGATGCTCTTTACCATCAACAATCTATCGTGTACTTTGCCATCTGACATACTTTTCAACACGAAATGGTCTTCTATTTCCATTTTATTTTTGTTTTTATTGTAGTTGCATTAATTGGTAGGTCTCTGGGAAGTGGATATCCGGTATTCGTTTTAGTCTTTTTGAGGTATTTTGCTAAAATATCATTGATTCAATACTTTTGTTTTGCTGATCCTGGTTCTTTAAGCTTCAAAGAGCTCTGTCACGAGTGAATCAACAGTCATGCCTCACTGTTGTGTGCAAGATGACCTAGGTTGTGGCAGACACTGGGAGTGCGTAAATCATACACGAGATAAGGACAATTTATCACAGATGAGTTTATTTCTCACAACTTGAAGCTTCTTATTGCAATTAAATAATCACTGGTGTTTGGTTAAAAGATAGTTTCATCCTTAAACTATTTATTTTTGCAATTACAACATAATGATTAAATTCAAGTCAATAGTAGTCCATTTGAAAAATATCTAGTTTAGTTTTCAGCCAAACTTTAAAAATTCCAAAGATAAAAGATGATAAATTTTCTTTTCTCTTCTTCAAAAGTTGTTTTCTCCCCTTTTATATTTTTTTTAAGATTTAAGTTTAACCACAAGATATTACATTGCTCCTATAACTATATTTCATTTTAACTGTGGGATGAACATTTTGACTAGGGAATATCTTAGCAGTCTTCTTACCACATCAACAGAAACTTGAATCTCTGCTATAAGAAAGCGCATTAGTCAGCGTGATGTATGGTCTCCTTCACATGTTCTGAATACTGATATGATAACATATGACACATGACCTGCAGCTTAAAGTGCATATTTGTGTGAAATGTCTCAAAAATCATCTGATATCACTTTTGCAAGCAAGGACTGTCTAGACTGACACAGAACTTAGTGCATCGATTTTTTATATCAATCGGAGGAATTCTGAAAGAGGTCTGCTAAAAATTCGTGGAATAAAAATGAGTATGATAATCTTACTCTTAACTCCTAAACATAATTCTAAAATAAATTTACAATAAATAATATTATTAATAATTAAAGAAAATCATCAGTCTGTCATCGCAGCTGATGCAGCAGTTATTGATTCTGCTTGAACTTCATTTATCCGTACTGTATCTGAATTGCATGAACTTGCAGTTGCACTTAAACTCTCTCTGAGATCAACGCTGCAATATTAAATCTGACTTGACATTTTGGCAACTAATAAATCTAATCTGTCAGATCAACCTATCTGCATCAGTTGAATCAGGTGTGGACAGTAATGATGATCGAACCATTAGGATTTCTCAAAAATGAGAAGAAAAATAAGATAGAGGCAGCCTCGCACTTTGAATTGTTTTCCTCGAGAGTCTTGGCATGATTTACATGGTCGTTGTTGATCTCGATGAACTCCTCCGCAAACGAGACAGCTTCCTGACTCCGGATAGCAGCGATGGAATGCAGTGATATGCGCGCCTCGCTCTGTCTCACTTGCTCTCCATACTGATCGCATCGCTCTGTCTTTCTCACCCGAAACAATCAGTGCGGTCACTCTCAGGAGGCGTTATTAGTCTGTCCTTCGCGGCGCGGCGGGAGCACTCGGTCCGCGAAGAAAACAATGATCACAGTCTAGTCACTACAGCCTAGTGGCAGGTCTGCGGCTCAGCCAGCCCTCTTCTGAGCCTTGTGAGCCTTGTGGGCTTGGAAGAGCTCCTTGATGTAGCCCTCGCTGTAGGCCGCCGTGTTGGTGGGGCTGCACTTGTCGCCGGAGCAGGGCGTGGGCGGCAGCAGGTGGTTCACCCTGTTGATGCAGCCGGGCCGCAGGGTCTGCGGGTGGACGCCGAACGAGGACTGCTCGCCGCACACGTGCGTGGAGCCCAGCGCGTGGCAGCGGCCGTCACCCCCCGCGGACACCGGCCAGAGCACGAGCTGAGGGACGCCCTGCTGGCCCTGCTGGCCCTGCTGGCCCTGCTGGCCCTGCTGAGTCTGCTGAACCTGCTGACTCTGCTGACAGGGGTCGCGGGCGCACACCCCCTGGTCCGCCGTGGCGTTGTCCTTGGGCATGAGCAGCTGCCCCTCGGGGCAGGGGCCGCGGTGGTACAGCGGGTAGCAAGCCGCGGGGTTGGCGGGGTCGCGCGCGTGCGGCGGCGTCCTCATGCACGCGCACTCGCCCAGCCCGAAGGGGTTGGAGATGAGCAGGTTGCCGGGGTGCGGGCAGAGGATCTCGCGGTCTCGGAAGCGCTGGTAGCAGCGGCCGTCGCGCGGCCACAGCACCTCGCGGTCGTCGCACGGCACGCGCGCGCACAGCGGCCGCAGGCGGTCCGGGGTGCGGGCGTCGAGGACGAGCCACTCGTGGGACTTGCAGGGCCCCGTGGACAGCAGCTGGTAGCACCGCCCGTCCCCCGGGTACAGCAGCTTGAGGTCGTCCAGGCACGCGCGCTCCTCGGCGCTCACCGCGCCCGGGGCCGGCGGGGGCGGGGGCGGGGGCCTGGCCGGGGACTGGCGCGGGCCGCCCCTGGACCCGGGGGCGGGCTGGATGACCCGCTGGGGGCTGGCGGTGGGCGATGTCACCTTGCTGACGGGGCTGGCCAGCACGACCCCGGCCACCCCGGCTGTCAGCAGCACGGCGACCCACACGGCGGGCATCACAGCGCAGCTCTGAGCAGTCGGTCGTTATGCAACTGGGGCCGGGCCCTCTTCACTCCGCGGCTGCTATGCAGCGCTCGGCGCGGGGCGGGGCGGGGCGGGGCGGGGCGGACGCGTATCAGATGGGACGGGTTCGGTTCCCACTGACTACTGTATCCACTCCGCTGCGGACCGGAGGGAGGAGCTGGACTGCAGCACCGCGTCGCGTCACGTCACGTCGCGTCGCGTCGTGTCTGAGAAGTCCGGGCCGCACGGACAGCTCCACTCGATTCGACGGTCTGCGCACTTGTGGCTGGGCGGCGCGGCCGCAGCTCTCTTTGTAGACTCGGTCCGGCGCGGCGCCCCGCTCTCCCGCCAGTCTCCCGCCCCCGCACTGCGCCGCACGCCGCACTCGACTCGAGAGCCCGCGCTCCAGTCGGCTCGGCTCGGCTCGGCACGTTCCAGCACGTCCTAACTGAGCCGGTTCGGCTTGAGCCGAGCCGAGCCGAGCCGGGCCGGGCCGGGCTGTGTCGGCTTTAGCTTAGCCCCTCGCGGTCCGCGGAGCGGCGAGCGGCCTGACAGTACGCACTCGAGGCGCGCGGTGCCCCC